>CAMTDV010000005.1:54119135-54204135 GCA_947069175.1 Scalesia atractyloides | reverse complement strand
AATACAAGTTTAGTTTGGTATATTAAAACAGAAACAAATTAGAATGTAATTCCTGATTCACAAGAACTGTCACCGATGTTCTACACCCTCCCTCAAAATCTCATTCTCATTTGACCATTCTAATTGATGCAACACAACATCTTTACAACGCCACATCACCTAAAACATCGTATCAATGGTACCACTCATTTGCGTTCCAAATTTAACAATATGTGCAAAGTAATTACCATTTGATCAGCTAACATCAAAACTGTTTTCAACGAAAACTTGCGTCCGCAATAAACAAACAGATCCTCAAGACTGGGCCCTAAAAGGTCAAGGACAAGAACATTATCCTGAACATCAACTCCAGACCAATGGATGCGAGCAACACCAACTGCATAGTAGAAAATTAACAAAGACAATTAATAAAATGTGTGGTTTCCAAGCTTCAGAAAATGAACAAAAGCATACCTATTCCCTGGAGATAATTATATAGCTTGGCCTCATAAAGTAATTGTGGATGCTTAGTCTGCCTATTCTCCTATCAAACATAACAACAAAACTGAACTTCAAAAGCTAGAAAATAGCAGTGGAATCACTGCAAGTATAGCATTCTAACCAGCACATAATATTCATATCAGTACATCAAAACGTATTTGCATTCAATCAACACACACCAAATATTAAATCATATATACTGGAATCTGCAAAGCGATTTGATGTAAACAGAAACCCTAAGATAAAGTATACCATTTTGACAGCAACGATTTCATGAGTATCGACGTGAGTAGCTGCAAAACACAAATTCTAGGGCTCAGAAACAAATACAAGAGAGGATAATGGATTAATTGAGTGGAAAAAGGACCTAGAAAGATTTCACCGAAGGATCCGCTGTGGATTTTGCGACCTAGCTTGTACTTTTCCCCGACAATCCTCTCCATGGAAAACGCCGATGCCGATTTGAAGCTCGTTCGCCGGAATTACAGAAGAATGAAAAGCAATTATTACGATAGACGACGGGTAGGGTTTTTTTTTGTTTTTGGATCATAAAGGAAGGAAGAAGGGTCGTGGTTTCGATAGGCTCGAGATGGTCTCGCTGTCAACTTTCTTTGCCACGTCACGCATTTGCTGGATTAATCATTCTCGCCTACCACCTACCTCCATCTCTCATCCACTCGACTCCTTCGGGCATGAAGCGTCACACGTGATAAGCACGCACGTTAGCAAAAGATTTTTCATTCAAGCTTAGACCATAGGGCATGGTGGGACGAGAGTCTAGGGCATGGCCGACAGGTGAATTAGGTAGGCGTCGCTGGGCTGACCCATGTGAAAGACGATATGATGGGGTGGGGGTTTAGGGCGTGGCCAGTCCAAACCTTTTTTTTATTTTTTTAATATAATAATAAGTAAATTTTATTTAAAATAGAGAGACAAAAAAAATTACCTTAACAAAATTACCTTAAAAAATTACATTAATTTCCTACAATTAATAAAAATTACTTAAAAAAACCTAAAATTAATAAAAAATTCCTAGTGCTTAGCATATTTTTTCTTTATTTCTTCTTTCGTCTCCATCATTAGTTCGAGTTCCTCACCTGATAGGCCATCTGTGGATTGGGCTAGAAATTTCATATCTTCTCGTCTTTGTTTCAAGGCATCCCTTGCTTCTTTGCTCTTCCTAGCTTCTGCTCGTTGTTGTTGGTATACGTTAAATGTATCTAGCTTGCTTGCAATGTCTTCCAACTGATCGTTGTATACACCCCTATGTAAGCCTGAACTCCCAATTGAAGCCGATGGGGTACCCGATCTTGATTTTTGAGCGCGCTTTTTGGAGGCGTCTCTTCCGAGTTTTGGCCGGCTAGGCGACACATCCAAGTCTTCGATGTTAAGATCAAGCTCTTGGTCTCGCGCATCTGATTGGGTTTGGGACGAGGGTGTCCTCGCCCTTTTGGACGACGTTGTAGTTTCCCTACCAGTAGGGATATTCGCCCATTTGGGATGGAACTTATAAATATCCCATAAATGTATGAAGTTGAAGTCATGACCCACATTATTTTTTAATGCAACCAATGCATTCGTAATAAAGTCGGCGTCGTTTTCACCGCTTTTTGGGTTTTGCTTTGCATGATGGTAATAACCACCAAATTTGGTTATTTGACCACTAATCTCGGACCACTTCGAGGAAAGGCTATCGTTTCACGATAAAGCTCCGTTTCCATTTCTTCGTGGAATGCTTTATTTACCGCGTCCCATAGCTGGATTCTATGTTGGGACTTTCCTATTCATAAAAAAATTAATATATTAGAAACATTTATTACAAGTAAAGGCTACAAAATTTTAAAAAATACCAAAAGCTGGATTAGTTGATTTCTCAACCCAAGCTCTCGCCAATGCGACTTCTTCTTTAAGGACCCATTTTTGTTGTTTTCGTTTGCCGCTTTCAAGTGCTTTTTCGGCCTCGTTTTTTTTCTTATGGCTTCTCTTCTTGGGTTTGGTTGCTGAAGAACCCTCCAATGAGGGTGAGTTTCCGGAACTGTTTCATTTTGGGAAAGGTTTATGAAGTTTTGTTGAATCGGGCTTGGTATAGAGTCGTTAGTGTGAGGAAAATTAGTGTACAGACGATTTGCGATAAATGAGGCGTAATCAGCCACTTCTGGCATCGAAGATTGTATTACAAACGGAGGCATTTGACGATTGGATGGTGGGCTAGGTGTAGGCGTTTCATGGAATCCCCACGGATTGTTCGGATCATAACCACGATTGTGAGGATTCATTTTTCGTATCCTTTCGAATAATATAGATAGAGATGAGTATAGAAAAGGTGGAGTAGATTTGGTAAAAAAAATTGGATGGTTGGGTTAGTATTTATAGTAAAAAAAACTTTTTTTTTAATTTTCACACATAGCCGTTGGGAAACGGCTAGCCCAGCGGCTAGTTAAGCGTGGCCAATCAACATCCGCCATGTCACTCGGATAGCCCCGCCCAACGTCCGGCCTAAATCCCCCGCCCAAGGGGCCACGCCAAATCTCAAGCCCACCCGGGGTGGTGAAGCGGGCGTTTCTACCCAACCCAAGCCCAAACCCCCGCCTCGTATCCCATAGCCTTAAAAAACGCAAGGTAGGATGGGACATGGACAACACGTGGCATTCATTATTTAATTTAATTTATGTTTAAAAATGGGGAATTGGATCTTATCACCCCAAACTAATCAAAACTGACCACTGTCACTCTCAGCTTTCACTTTGGCTCACGTCACCCCCAACTTAACACTATGGTGTACCTGTCACCCCGACGCTAACTAAACACTAACTCTGTTAGTTTTTTTGCTGACGTGGCCCTCTTTGATGACGTGGCTTGTTTTTAATGGAGTTAATTGCCCGGATGGTCCCTGTGGTTTGCCATTTTTTCACCTTTAGTCCCCAACTTTTTTAAAATTACATGTATGCTCCCTATGGTCTGATTGTTTGTTACTTGGATAGTCCCCTGAGTGGATGTCAGTTAATTTGCTCAGTTAAGTTAATGTAAATTTACTAAATTACCCTTACTTTAAATTAGGGGTGTGCATTGGTCGGTTTGGGTTGGTTTTAGTCTAAAACCATAACCATAACCGCCATGTCGGTTAATGGAAAACCATAACCATAACTGGTCGGTTATCGCGGTTATGGTTAATCGGTTTTGATGGTTATAGTGGGTTGGTTGTGGGTTGTTAACCGTATATTTAGCCTAGCTAAAAAAATAACTTAATTTTTTCTAACATGGAATGAATTGTTATTGCTTATTTGTATATATTTATGTATTACGTAGTATTAAAAAATGCATATAATCTATAATATTAATACCGAATATTCAAACAAAGTGATGTGAGATATTCCATAAATTCAAATAAACATTCAACCAAAACTGCAAAACGATATGAAATAATCTATAAATACTAAAAAAATTTAATAAAAAATATTAAATATTAATAAAAAGATGAAAAGTCCTAAATCCTATAAAGATTTATTACATGTCGGTTCGGTTCGGTTATAGTGGTTATGGAAACATGGATAACCATAACCGACCCGCTACTTTCGGTTTTCAAAAAAACCATTAACCGACCCACCGTTTTTTATTTGGTTCTGTTTTTCGGTTCGGTTTTTCGGTTAATTTGGTTATGATTCGGTTAATTCAGTTTCTTGCACACCCCTACTTTCAATAATTATAACAACATAAAAATGATTAATTTAAGTGGGCCCATCATTATATTATAATTAAATATAAAAACCTACCCCACCCTACCCCATTTCTTCTTCTCCCTCGCATAACACAGACAACCTTCGCCATTTCTGCAGGTTGAATGGGAACATGTCATCTTCAGAAAGGGTTAGAGGGATTCTTGGCAAAAATACTCGTTTACCGGTATGTTGACCGACTGCAATTTCTGCATCACTAACATTTCGCATGAAACCTTTACATGTCAACCGCTTGCCATTACACATGCCATGTGATGGATCGATATTCCGTAACAATATTATTGGGCATCCAATTTTTAAACGAAGCTTATTGTGACATTAGTGCCTTTACAACCATCATACAATTCCGAACAATTCTGAATCCCATGAAATCTTGTGTTTCATTCCCGGGAATTGTATAATTAGATGTGACATTTACACATTTAAGTCCATGTACAATTTCGACACCTCAAAGCTTGTCTGGAAGTTATACGTAAACTGGTACGCAAACATAATCAGTTTAACGTGACATACACTCCGGAACAACAACATAAGCTAAACCTACCCTAAATACCCTTTACATAACTTAGAAATAAGTTTTGAAGGATTCGGTATGGCAAAAACATACTTATTTAACTTCAGGGACTATTTGTGACAAACTGTGAAAGTTTGCCGATTCTCGTATTTTTGAATACGGACCTTGTGTAGACATCCAAAAATTTTTGTAATCAATAAAATCTTGTATTTTATTTATGAGAATGCAAAAATAGCGATTGTTGCGCAATTTCGGTCGTTTTCGTGATCGTTAAAGCGTTCCTCGTAATTAAGCGAAAAACGCAACTGTACAACCGAACGAACTGACATACACCACATTTTTTAGTGTAATTCAAGTCACATATACTTTAACATCCTCATAGAGCTTAAAAAATAGGTTAACGGGTGTTAGAAGTGACAAAACGCGACGAAACAAGTCCATGGGCCAAACCTGCCATTTTTGGAAACTTTAGCCTCTGCAGGGCCTTACGGACCGTAAGACTAAAGTCCATGCGGTCCGTATGGAGGTGCCAGACAGCAGATTATTCACAGCAACTGGCAGCTTCTTGTGCATTGTCTTGGTCTCCAAGTTCACGAAAAATCCAGCTTTGTTCCTGCATTTGACGCTTGTTAAGACCCTCCTAGGATCATGACAACACATTGGACACTTGGATTGATCCTATGAGCCCAAGAACACTATAAATAGCAAGTGATTTCTTCACTTCCAACTTGCTCATTTCCATCTTCTTTCTCCCACTCTCTTGGAGCTTGCTTCCAGCTTTGGAGGCCTCCATCTTTGAGTTCTTATAGTGTTTCTAACACAAGTAAGTACTCTTCCTTAGTATATTTCTTTTCTTTTGGCTATTTTGAGCTAAAAGTCAAATAGTTAACTTTCTGTTTGACTTTCGGTTCTGACCATTTTTTGTCAAAGCAAAGTTCAATTGAACTTTGCAACGTGATCGTAATCACGAAGGTTATGATCCCTAGCGATTGCACCTTCCGATTACCATGTTTACTAGTCAAAGTGACGAGTCAAAGTTTCGGTCAAAAATTCGCAAAATGTGCATTTTCTGATGGAACTATTTTTGGGTATAAAAACACCAAGTTTTGATACCAAAACTTTTTGTAACTTAGATAGACATGTTTTGACATGTCTAACTCGTCACTTCTAGTTTATTGCTTATATAGGGTCGTAAGTCGAACGATTTGACTACCGTTTTGACTTTCGAATCCGACCCGTTTGGTCGATATTAGGATCCGACCAAATACATATTTGTGACCATGGTTGTATAGGGAATAACCCTATGAGGTTATACCTTATGGTCACTTCGTTTGGTTAGTTATATGATAAGTCGTTCCTATATGCCTAAAAATGACCAAAATGCCCTTTTTACGCATAAATCCATTTTAAACATTTGTAATCAACTTTTTAACATATAAACTGATGTAACAACATTTTCAAACATGTTTGGGCATTTAAGACTTATCATACGACATATTTAACCATTCGAACTCGCATTTACGCAAATGACACGTTAAAGTAGCATAAACTCCCTTAACGGGTCATAACGGGTCAAAAGCACTTAGGATTCATTCCAAATCAGAATGTTGAGTTGTTAAACCATTTCATATGAGTTCCAACATTCATTTGGTTTACAAAACCTCATTCTATTCGATTCCCCCGATTATGTCTCGTATTTTAACATAGTTGCCCGATGTTAGTTCACATTTGATTCCTTGATCTTTTGGGCTCTGTTTACACATTCATACAAGGCTTATACGCAATCCCAAGTGAGTACATAGTTCCCCTCTTTTACGTTTTTTTTTTTTTGCAAATATTTTGGGGTGATTCATATGTGCTAAACCGGTTTCAAGTTTCCAAAACAAAGTCTATGGTTTATATAAAACACGATGATTTCAATAATGTGAATGAACTTGTTGGTGCGTTATCCATAACACGAATTACATTCATTAGGTTTGATCAAGCCGACCAGTAGTATGTTATGGTACCATAGGACTGACAATCCCGTTACTAGGCTATTCACTGGAATTTGGTGGGTAGTCTGGGGAACGACAGAAAATGTTTCTGATTAACAAATCATTCGATGATTTGTTAGTCTAGTTAAAGAGGCCTTTCAGAGTCTATTAAAGAAACCTCTTGGGTGGTATAGTCAACACAGGTTTGAATGTGTTCATTAAAGAATAGCCAAAAGTTTTCACAATTAAAACACGGACGATTTATTCATGACACGGACGATTGATTGATGACACGGACAAATGGTTTATAACACGAACAAATGGTTTACACATGGACAAATGATTTATAACATGGAAAATTGGACGATTGGTTTATGGTGGGTGATTTAGATAACGGGATGTGTGTAATATGATAAAAGCATGATGGATATGCCGCTGGTACTTCCTATATATAAGTGTTTTTATCATATTACATATCGTGGCGTTATCTAAATCACTTGGATAAATGGTTTCAAACAATGTCACACAACGATTTTTGCTTAAAGATATAAACCATATAAAGTATTCTTCTAAATATATTTATTACTCAGTTTTACAAAACAAATGTTTTCGGTCAAGATCCATGGCTACAAGGTTTTCTTTTACCTAAATCAACCTGTTAAGTTGATTAAATATATTGCAAAATCAAGCACTTTTGTTTTCAAGGTTCATACTCGTCGACTCTCGAAGTCGGAAGAGGTTTTGCAATATGAATACAAAGCCATTAATTTGACACACAAAACCTATATTACTCACATGCATTTTTATGTTGACGTACCTATTTTCACATATGTTTCAGGTTTACTTATGTGATGATTGTCACCGCGTGATACACATAGGATGGACTCGGGCCTTAGTGACTTTAAAATTTGGAAGACAATTTGTTTGTGTTTCATTTCCGCTATTCCACGGCAAGTAATTCGATAATTCAATAAAACAAAACTTTAAGTACCATGTGTTGTGAAACAATTTGTAACGTGACTCCCCAAGTGTTTTCGCCGCGTGTTGTTGTACTACGCGATTTGGGGTGTTACACTTATGAGGCGGCAAACCACTAACATTTAGCAAGTTTAAGAACTCGATCGGAGAGAAGTTGTAATGGCCGTCTTCAGCTTCGTCAAAACTGTAATACACTTTTCCTCCCTTTGAAAAATGTCAATCATTTGATTATTAATCTTGTCAACACTCTCATTTTTAGTGGACAATATTGCTCTAGAGATTACATAATCTGAAGAATATACATTATCTTCAATTGATGGAAAGTTGGCATTGATCAATTCTTTTATAGAGTTTTCTCTATTATTGCACTGAATTGTCATGTCATCGGGTATCCAGATATAGTTTCCTTCGTTTGGTTCTTCAGTTCCATCGCCAACTCTTAAAAGAAATTCAGAAAACCATTGATCTTTCAACGCTCTCATATTTATGGTCAACCGCATCTGTTTAGTCAAAGACCAAAGAGGTGACATTCGTAGGCTGGAGTCTACAATTTGTGCTCGAGTGTCACGTTTAATAACCGGCAACACCTGTCTGAAGTCACCTCCCATAACCATTATCTTCCTACCAAATGGGAGACTAACACCTATAATGTCCTGCAATGTACGATCAACTGCCTCTATCGCCTGTTGTTTAGCCATCTACGCTTCATCCATATGATTATTTTGGCAGACTGAATTAGTTTAGCGGCCCCACTCTGTTTTTTGATATTGCACAATGAATTATTTTCAAGATTAATAGGAATCTTGAATCTCGAGTGAGTCGTTCTACCCCCTGGCATATTATTAGCCGCAACACCTAATGAAGCTGTTGCGAGAGCAATAAGACCACGTGACCGAATTTCAGCAAGCAAGGCATTGTACAAAAATGTTTTTCCAGTTCCACCCAGACCATCAATAAAGAAGACGCGTGGAAGATCAATATTAACATGCATCATGATCTCATAAAACTCGTTTTTCTGGTCCAGATTAAGTGAATCTTTGGCACTCAAGTGTTCAGGTTCCAAAACAATCCCATACTCCTCTTGTAACTCACGATAACACATGCTGTAAGTTAACATCGTCTGTTATCTTAGGAAGGTCGAATTTATTGATTTTTTTACCCATGGATTGTAAAATGACACTGATTTCGGTAAGAACCATATTTTGAACTCGTTCGATACTTTGAGAGTGTAACCGATGATCTTCAGACAGTGAATCAAAGTGGTCATTCCATAACTTTCGAATATCTCCAGGTTGGCAAAAAATCATTATGGTCGCAAATAACCTTCTAAGAGCATTGGGAAACTGAAACATAGATGCTTCTTCGAGACATTGTGATAGATATCCATCGTCTTCTATTAAGCATAACTCAAGTGCTGCTTTTCGAAATTTCTCACACCTTTGACCATTGACTGTGCAAAGATGTTCAAAAGAAGTAGGCCCTCTGACATTTGACAAAAGTAGGCATAAGTAGTACCTTTCTCCTTCGGCCAGATTAGCGGAAACGATATGACCTCTTTGTTTTTTACCGAAACGATGATTCCAACGGCGCGTGCTTCCATTCCACGTGAAGTGTTTTGAAAATCTTTATACAAATATACCCTTGTTGTTGCATTGATTCTATTTTTTCAAAAAATGTTGTTAGCATGGTTCCCTTTCCCTATCAACAATATTAGACATGTTGTCATCATTTCTAAATCTAACCATCTGATTATTTGAGAGATGAAGTTGTAAGTCTAGAACAGAAGGAAATATTTGAGAAAGAGAGGAGGAAAAAATGCGCCACATAGCCTCTGGGGGCGATATGTAGCGTGCATCTTGAAATCTCTTTATCTCATTAATAACAACCCCTTGCTCACTTTGATCAACTTGAATAACCTGTTTGTCATGTCATTTATAAACATATTTGAAAAGATATTTTATAGACTTTATACTTGAGCAAAATTCAACATTGAGGTGGCAGTTAAACATCATCAAAAGCCTTGGTTATATGGGACCACCTGTCAACACCCGACTCGTAGCGGAAGACAAATGCAGGGTGCGGCAGACACGTGGTAATTCTCCACAGTTTAAAAACATGATATCATAAACAGAGAGAACCTTGGTTACAACATACTACCAGTATCATATTACACACCATAAGTTCAGTATAGTACTACGAGCTATCACAGCTCTTATTCTACAACCGTTCACTACTAAAGCCATCCACATACACGTTCCTTACTCCTGTTTAGTTTTACCTGAAATGCATGTTAGTTTTAAAAAGGTCAGCTAAACGCTGCGTGAGTTCCACTGGTTTAATTGTTGTGTAACAATATATGTTAACAAGTTTAATTGCACTGGTCATAATCACAAAGACGGTCATAGTCATATTCGCAGATGGAATTACACGAGTATACAAGTGAAACCTTGACTGTTTCTCCCTGGGCCGTGTCATCCCAGACACTCCCGGCCACCGGACCGTCTCACAAAGACAATCCCGACCCATCAACTGCGTCAAGTGCAGTTCAACGCCCCTTAGTGGTTATGCCTAACAACACAACCAAATTAGGACGAGTGCAGTAGCCTAGTGCCGACACACTGTCAGTCGTGGCACTGGGTTGGTCAAACCGATAGTATTATCCACTATCCAAAGGCTTACGTTAATCACTTGTCTTACAGAGGGTAGGTAGTTCGTGTGTTAGATAATTCACATCATATATTGGTGCAATTCAGATAGTTTCATAACATGCCAATCATCTCAGAAACAGTATCACAGTGCAAAAGTGGGAGAGTAAAACTCAGTCCCAGATTGGTGTAATCAATACAGTTCGTAACCAGTTCATGTGATAGGGAAGCAAAATTCCCTTCATAAGTTTGTGTAGCCAACACAGTTTGTTACATGTATTCCACCCCAAGTAAAACATTAAAACAGTTAAAAACGGGGTAGTGAAACTCACAATGCAAACAGTGGTCTTAACACAAGAGTCGTCGAATAGCATGGACTCAAATCAGTATCTAAGTTGGTAATGGTCATAACTTGGATCTGGTCAGGAGTTTTTACTCCAGATTGAGTCTATAGGACACTGGTATGGTGATGGACATCAGGGTAGTATTAGTTTTCAGTTTGGCTTTCGGGCACCGATTCGCGTGCCAGCCAAAGTTGGTAGTTTAACGTGTTCGGATAATGGTACGGGAATACCAGTAGTGCCAACACGTGGTTATTCAAGAATGATTAACTTTCTATTAAGGGAGTTTGAGTGTTTGGGGGGTCTAAGTTGTCCAATTTTGAGTTTCCATTTCACCGTCGGGAATTCTTCCGAATTGCCTTAGGACACACCCAAGGTGCCCAATTTGCCGGGAATCTCCCGGAATACCCCCGGTGTCCAATTATAGTATTTGTCGGGTTGGGTCAGTTCCCAGTTTCGGCAGGTCCGTTATACGGTAAACTGCCGAAATTGCTTTAATATAATCTATTTTTAATTCCGTAAATTCCCAGTTAATCTATATTTTATATAAAAATTTGTAAATTTTATATAAATTACTAAAATCTGTAGATTATGGGAACAATATTTGGGAATTTCTTTTGTTAATTTACTTATTTAAATAAATTATTTATAAAACTATTTTTAACCACATTATTCCAATTAAATACCATCAGTAGTTAAAAAAATCCAAACAAATTCCAGAACACCTTATACATGTCCAGAAACTTCTCAGAAAATTTTGGGATTTTTCCGATTTCGTTTTGGTGCGTTCCCGGTTACCGAAAACTCGCAAAAACGCGGATTTTTAACCCAAATCAAAACTCAACCAATGGACTCCTAATTTTCCCAGATTATTCCACATATGTTCCTTAGTGTCTCTATAAAATTTGGTGATTTATTGAATCCTTTTGATATTTTTCCGAAATTCTTTCTGCAAAACAGTTAAAAGTTCACCAAAAATCGTAGAAAGTTTCAAAATTTCTAAACTTTTACGTGGACCTTTCTGACAATACCCTACATCACCACACCAAATTTCAGTACAATCAAAGTTACACGGACCAAGTTACAGGCAAAACAATTTTCTACCTATCCTAGATTCAGTTTTCGGATCATATACCTAGCGATTCTTCCGATTCCAAGCATTTATCTTGATCCCAGAAGTGTGAAAAGGCACCACCAAGTACAACCAAATATTCTAGAACTTAGACCAATCAAGCTTTAATTCATTGTTTTTCGGTTAATCAAATAGTTAAGCGATTTTTGTTGAATAAGAGTTGATTAGGGTATCAAACCCCATTGATTAGCAACATGGCTGCCATATAACACCAGGGATATATGTGGTGTTCATATTCAGCCCTAAAACTTGTTTAAAGCTCCAAAATTCATGGATTAAAAAGCGTTTTTTCGGCTAGAAATCACGTTTAATCGAAGAAACGGACATAGAATTATAAGTATCAAGGCTAATACCTTTGAATTAGGACTTTTTTTATGAAAGAACTCAGCTGAGAAGAAGAGTTGAGAGCAGATTTTTGAGAGCTTTTGTAGAATTTTGTGATTAAAATTAAAAGAAAAAGAAAAAAAATTATATTTATAACCATGGCGGGATGGCGGCATAGAGGTGGGCCCCCTAGGGCCACCTCGTGCTTTGTTTTGCGTGTGTAAAGATGACGTTTATCTTACGGATAAGTATGAGTTCGTTTGGGGTTCGGAGAGCGTTCTCGATTTGCGTAACGGACTCTGTTTTGCGCGTACTTAATGTCAAAAGACTCGGTTTTAAAAAGTATGCATAACCGTCTAAAAATCCAAACCCAGTTATGTTTCAATCATAAAAGTCTCGTTTGACGTTCGTTTAAGTGTTTTTAAGCTTGATCGATCGTTCCTTGCACATTCGTTTGCCTTATGTTATGCCCGGAACGAATCTGTTTCCCCAACCGGGAGCTGCTTCGTTTTGCGTGCCCGGGCTTTGATTATTTTCAAACCTTATGTCACAGTCTATGGCACAAAACTAAGTTATTCCTGGAACTCGGAATCTTAAATAAGTCTACCGATAATCTAATAATCAACGTCAAAGGTCTAATGCGCTGTTAAATGTCAAGTCTCCGTTTAATGCATGGTTCAAGGCTAAGGATGCCAACCTCTCATCGTTGGTCCTTAGTAGTGTCATGTCCACCATGATGTGCTCTCGGATTTCTCCGAGGTATAACATATATTGTTTTGCACAACATACAAGTCATGAAATTTCACAAAGTTTACGCATAATTGTAGTTTTAGTCATGCTTTAAGTTTAGGACCAATTAAGGTGTACCTGGTTTAGTCATGGGTATCACAGTCTCCCCTGTTTAAGAAATTTCGTCCCTGAAATTTACTTTGTCACGCTAGGGAAGAGGTGAGGGTATTTTCTACGAAATTCATCCTTCCGTTCCCAGGTATATTAGGGTCCTTGTTTAGAGTTCCACCGAACTTTAACCAGTGAAATTTTGTTATGTCTTAATTGTTTGACCCTACCATCAATTATTTCCACCGGCTATTCCACAAAGTGGAGTCTATCGTCAACGTGTATGTCTTCCAAAGGTACCTAGGTAGCTTCGCCTGACAGGCATTTCTTCAGGTTTGATACATGGAAGACATCGTGAATGGCACTAAGTTCGGTTGGTAACTTCAACCGATACGCTACCGGACCTACCTTGGCTAGGATCTCGTATGGCCCAATGTAGCGCGGGGCTAGCTTTCCTGATTTTCCAAATCGGACAACGCCTTTCCACGATGATACCTTTAACATAACTCGTTCACCTACTTTGAACGATAATGGTTTTCTGCGCACATCAGCCCAACTCTTTTGCCGACTCTGGGTGGCTTGTAAACGTTTTTGAATCTGATGGACCTTATCAGTCGTTTCCTGAACTAGTTCGGATCCCGTCAGTTGAGTGTCACCCACTTCGGCCTAACAAAGTGGTGATCGGCACTTTCGACCGTAAAGGGCCTCATACGGGGCTGCTTGAATGCTATTGTGGTAACTATTATTATACGGGAATTCCACTAGGGGGAGATGCTTGTCCCAACTTCCTCCGAAGTCCAGGACACAAGCACGAAGCAAGTCCTCTAGTGTCTGAATCGTGCGTTCCGATTGGCCATTGGTTTGGGGATGATAAGCAGTGCTTAAATCAATTCGCGTCCCCAAAGCCTCTTGTAGTTTCTGCCAGTATCGTGAAGTAAAGTGGCTGTCTCGGTCAGAAATAATAGCAATCGGGACACCATGTCTAGCTACTATCTCATTAGTATAAATTTCGGCTAACTAGTCGGTTTTATAGGTAGTGCGGATCAGAATAAAATGCGCGGATTTGGTCAATCGATCTACGATTACCCAGATCGCATCATGACCACGAGGCGTTTTCGGAAGATGGGTCACGAAATCCATCGTGATTTGCTCCCACTTCCACTGAGGTATCTCGGGTTGTTGCAACATCCCCGAGGGTTTCTGATACTCCGCCTTGACTCGCGCACAAGTCAAGCATTGGCTCACGTACTCGGCTACGTCCTTTTTCATCCCCGGCCACCAATAAAACTCTTTCAGGTCATGGTACATCTCGTCTATACCGGGATGAATCGAATATTTCGATTTATGAGCCTCGTCCATTATTAATTGCCTCAGCTCCGAACTTGTAGGAATCCATACTCGATTCTTAAAGTACAACACCTCGTCCGTTTCCCTCACAAAACTTTTCTCGTTCCCGTGCAATCCTTCACCGGGTAACTGGCTTTCCTTCAGGGCTTGCATCTGAGCGTTCCGGATTTGATCTATCAGACTTGTCTGCACGATCATTCCCAAGGCTCTTACTCGAAGGGGCTTAATTCGCTCCTTCCTACTTAGCGCATCCGCTACTACATTAGCTTTCCCCGGGTGGTACTTTATCTCACAATCATAATCATTTAACAATTCCACCCATATGCGCTGCCTCATGTTTAAGTCTTTTTGATCAAAAATATGTTGGAGGCTTTCGTGATCGGTATAGATAGTACACTTGGTACCATATAAATAATTTTCTCCAAATCCTTAATGCGAATATAACTACTCCTAGTTCCAGGTCATGAGTCGTGTGATTCTTCTCGTGCACCTTCAGTTGTCTAGAAGCGTACGCGATAACTTTATTCCTTTGCATAACGAGACATCCAAGTTCTTATCGTGATGCGTCGCAATATACAACAAAGTCGTCATTGCCTTCGGGTAACGTCAAGATTGGGGCCTCACATAACTTTTTCTTTAACAGCTGGAACGCTTTGTCACACCCCAACCAATGGCGGAAACATCGGGGTTAGTGGCACTAGGCGACCAGATTGATTTCACGAGATGTTCCATAACAATCATTTAACATATCACAACCTGCTTAATATCCCAAACTATTAAACGTAACATTTAAACAATTATTACAAAACGGAGATTTCTCATAAAACTCAACCAGGTTCGATATCCCCTAGATTTATTACACTTGGAAACTAAACCAAAATAAAGAAAAAACTAAACTACGCTAAGCATGCAACATCCAGACATCCATAGCTAAAATCCTCAACCTGTTACATACGTTAAAATACAAGTCAATACAATTAAGTAAAGGTGAGCATACGAGTTTTGTAATACTAGCATAATAAAGAAACCGTTCGCAAGATAACCTAACTACATAGCATGATACACCGAAACTGTCACACCCCGACCCGCAGTGGAATAAGAGTCGGGGCATAATTGGGTTATCACCAAAGCTCATGTTGTTTACTAAAATGTTTCATATTTATTAAATTCGAATTACAACTTCAATATTCAAAACAAGTTCATACATTTACAAGGAAAAAGAAACTAAGTAAAACAATCCAAAGCCTAAATTGATTTATTCTTCTAGGCCGTCCTATATGTTTCTTGCTTCAACTGGATCACCTGTATCATGTATAAAAATAGGGGATTTTGGGTCAACAAAAGTTGGCGAGTGAATCTTGTTAAAAACATTTGTTATTGATTTCTTGTTGTATTTCATATGGAAAAATTGTGCAATAATCATATGAGAGCAAACGTATATAAACAAACAAACACAAACCACCTTGAATGAGTATATGACATGAATGATAATGTATATGTTGGCAACGTCACGTTCCGCTCATAGGTAATGGGGAACGGACGAGCCTATGGTGATGTATGTGAGATCAAGGCTTAATCAAACGGAGCCGATCGAAATGAGGCACCTGTACTCAACCCGTCTCCCACGGGGAGCTGTTACTGAAAATGATAACTTTAAACTAAACATAATCCACACAACAACTGATACATATTGGATATACATTTGATCATGGATATATGGATGCACAAGTGTTTAAATATAATAAATAATTAAGCGACACATGATACACCCCAAAATGTGATTAAAACGGGGAAGTGGTAGAGATTCACTCACATTGGGTGCGTTCTTTTGGTGATGTTGAATGCGCACGAGTTTTGGGATTTGATCGACGAGGAAAGACTAAACTAAAATAATAACGAAATGGTATGGTAAATAAGTGGATTTTATTAACAATTTTAATAGGATTTTTAGATTTATTATTTTGTGAGTTTAAGGTCATTTTCTAACTTTAAAAATATTATTTTTAAGTATTTTTAATTGATTTTTAAATTAAATAAATAAATAAAAAAATAAAAATTTGACTTTTTGGTTGACCGTTGACCGGTCGGACAGTGGTAATTGGTGCGCTGAGTGAGGTTCGAACCCGGGACCTTTCGTACGCGTGCACGCAGCTCTACCAACTGAGCTACGTGTCTAATCCGAAATATTCTATGTTTTAATTATATATATATATACTAATTAAATGTTAATTTATTTGGTTTATATTAAAAGGATTTAAACTGGTTGAACCGGTTGCTGGGAAACCGGATCGAACTCGGGTCCTTTGGTTTGCAAGCGCACAGCCCAACCAGTTGGGCTGTGTGTCTTATCTGTTTAACTTACGTTTTATATTAATCTTATAAACATACTGGGACCTATTCTGATTCTGTTTTAAAAAAATTGGTTTTAATTCGGAAAGTCGGTGCGTTTGTAAGGTTCGAACTCGTGACGTGCGCTATGTGTTTGCACACAGTCCACCGCTGGACTGTGTGTCTAACCCGGTTTAATAAGTTGTTTTAATTATACTTATACACAATGTTTGACTTCGTCTTCTTCATTCATGAACACAGACAACCGATATTCGACTGTTCTGGTTTAAATCATTCGTCGGACATATAAGTGGTTGAAATGTAATGGATAAAAAGAGTTAAGGAATCGAATGTACCGAACAGAAACGCTTTCCTCAGAATTCCGGTAATGGTCGTCGGCTCTGATTTGTGAATTCCGTCTGATTGAATCAATTAACAGTTTTGATCGATGAGTTGTGAAATTGAGTTAGTAAACACGGATTATCAGAGGGTTTAGATGTTTGTACCGATTCACAGCGTGATTTCGGAAATTTTCAGAGATTTTACGGCAAGTGCAGATTATCCGACAACGTCGTCTGGGACCGATTCTGGTTTAAGGATTGAAGTTAGTATAAGTCTAACAATGGATTGAAAACGTAAGAATCGAGAAATTCACCGATTTGATGTATGTCTCGGTTTTCCGACGAAAGTCCGGCATTACAGAATATCTCCGGCGAGCGTAATTTCTTCGAGAATTTGTGCGATTTTGAGCGAAAAGATTACCAGAGACTTGGGTGTGTATTTATAGGAAAGAATCATGATGAATTGAGTCCGAATTTAGTCTTGATTCATGATCAAGGTTTTCTCCGGCGGTTATGACTGAGATCGCGGGATTAGACATCAGTTATAACCGATGTCGAAGTTAATATTCGCGTTCAGTCAAAGGAAACCGTCGATAACTGGCGAATTCGTCGGTATTTCCGGTGACTGCGAATTGGGCGCGCTGATGACTGAATTTGATTTCGAGTTTATTATAAATGTTATTTGTTTTAATAGATATCACCAATGAGTCAAGTGGCGGAGTGTTTGGGTGTTGCTTGTTTCTTCCGGCTGACCCGGGTTCGAAACCCGGCAGCCTCTATTCTTTTTTATTTACTTTATTTTTACTTCTTAATAATTATAGTTTCTAAATTCTAAAATGTTTATTAATTATGTATTGTTTAAAATTAAAATTAATCATAAATACGCAACGAAATTTTATAACTTGATATTCGATTAATAAATGAAGCGGGTTTTGGAAACCCGTTTTTCGACGGATGTTACAGAAACATTTCACACAGATTAACATAGGCTTATTTCTCATGCTAACTACCGTGAGAAGGCTTGCGCGCCCATCCTAACTAGACCCGTCGGGTGTAAGCCACACTATAGTACCATACTAGCTAAGGAGGCAAGTTAACGAAAATAAGTCACAGTCACATGTTTCTAGAATCACGTATTGAGCATATATGATCAGATTATTCGCGTGTGATAAACAGTTTGATTTTGTGAAGTGATTTTTGTCACACCCCGACCCGCAGCGGAATAAGAGTCGGGGCATAATTGGGTTATCACCAAAGCTCATGACATTTACTAATATGTTTCATATTTAATAAAGTCCAAGTTACATTTCCAAAAATCCAAACATGTTCATTCAATACAAGGAAAATAAGCCAAGCATAACAATCCCAACACTAAATCGTTTTATTCTTCTAGTCCAAGTCCTATGTGTTCCTAGCTGCTGCTGCTTCACCTGTATCATGTGTAAAATGGGGGTTTTTTGGGTCAACATAAGTTGGCGAGTGAACCTTATTAGATAAACATTTATTAATGAATTAATTGTTAGTTTATCAATGAAACATTGTGCATAATCATAGATGAGCAAATGTAAATAATCAAGCAATGGCAATTAGCAGTCACAACTATAACATACAATAACACATGACAGCATACATGAACATACCAACATCATACTGTAAATAAGATAAATGAAACTGTGCGATCAAGGCTCAATCAAACGGAGCCGATCGTATTGCATGTACTGAAAATGAAAATGTCTGTGCGATCAAGGCTCAATCAAACGGAGCCGATCGTATGTGGGCACGCCAGGTTCAACCTCATAATGAAATGGGGAACATGCTCAACGCTCAAAACGTAATGGGGAGCGGCGGCCTATGAATTTGCATGTACTGAAAATAATAAACTTGCATCCAATAATAACAACACAACAGGAAACAAACTGAATACACTAGTTCATGATATGATGTATGCACAATGGTTTAAGTATAATATATATATATCAAGACACATGATACACCCCAAAACGTGATTAAAACGGGGAATTTGTAAAGATTCACTCACCTTAGGTGCGTTAGATTGGAGATGGGGAGATGCGCACGAATTAGATGAGCGGAACAACGAGAAATACTAACCTAAATAATAACGGAAAAATATATTAAACGAGTGGATTTTATTAAGGATTTTAATGAAATTTTTAGATATATTTTTGTGAGTTCAAGGCTATTTTCTATCTTTAAAAATGTTATTTTTAAGTATTTTTAATTGATTTTTAAATTATATTAAATAAATAAAAATAATAAAAAAAAATTGTTTATTGACCGTTGACCGTTGACCGGTTCGGTCAGCGAATTAATTTGCGCCGGGTGAGGCTCGAACCCGAGACCTCCCGTACGCGTGCACGCAGCTCTACCAACTGAGCTACGTGTCTAACCCGAAATAATCTTGTTTTTAATTATATTTATATACTTATTCAATTTAACCGAATTTCTTTTAATTGCCAAAAACATTTTAATTCCACGGACCGGTGCTAGTGACGGGTTTCGAACGCGCGACGTAGGACTTAGTGTTGCACACAGTCCACCGCTGGACTGTGTGTCTAACCCGGTTATTATCTCGGTTTTTATTATACTTAATAACTAACTGAGTTATCCCGGTTTAGTTTTTAAACAAAAAGGCGTGTTATTATATAAGGAGTGCGTATAGCAGGAATCGAACTCAGGACGTGCGTGTGTATTTTGCACACAGTCCACCGCTGGACTGTGTGTCTAACCCGTTTATAATTCCGATTTTAATTAATCTTATGTCATCTCTGAACTCGTCTTCTTCATTACAAACACAGACATCAATCAAAACAACTGATACGCGATTAATTTAGTTAATGAACATGATGATCAATTTGAATGTATTGAACCGAAAAGTTTGGGGGAAAGAAGATACCGAACAGATCGTCTTCTTCAGAGAATCCGGCGAAGCTCGTCGGCTCTGTTTTTGGAACCTTCGGCTGTGAGAATCAATTAACAGGTTTAAGGGATTAGATGTGAAATTGAACTAATGAGTATTGATTATCAGCACGTTGGAATGAGCATGCCGGTAATCAACGAGTTTCCGACAATTCCAGAAGTTTTCCGGCGAAAACAGAAAGTCCAGCAACGTCGTCTGTGGTTGATTATGAGCGATGGGTTAATGTTAGTAAGGTTCTAACAATTGATTGAAACAGTAAAGTAGAGGTATTTTACCGGTTTGAGTTGAATACGGTTTTCCGGCGACTTTTGCAGAAAATTCCGGCGAGCTGATTCAGGCGTTCTGATGGTCTGAAAATGCGACGAAAATGAAATGGAGTATTAGTATGATATCTTTGAGTCGCGAGAGTGGTCTGAAGTTGAAGAATTCTGGACTTGGTGATTTTTCGGTTTTAAAAACTGATAATGATGAGGTTTTAAGTTTAATCAATTCCGATTTGATTAGAAACCGTCGGTGCATCGGTTATAAACTGAATGTGTGAATAAACAACGAATTGACGATTGGTTTGCCGATTACCGTTTCTCAGATGGCGCAACCGGTTTTAACTGGGTTTGTGTATAAATTTCATTTGTGTTTCTAGAGTTAGCAGAAAACACAATGTGGCGGAGTGGTCTTGTGAGTGTGTGTTAAGTCGCTGAAGTGTCTTGGCTGACCCGGGTTCGAGTCCCGGCAGCATCATAATTTTTTTATTTATTTTATTTTAACTTTTTATCAATATAATTTTTATAGTTTAGTTTATTTATTAATTATGTATCGTTTTAAATCAAAATAATCATAAATATTCGACGTAACTTTTATAACTTGATATTCGGTTACAAAACGGAGCGGGTTTTGAAAACCTGATTTTTACAAATGTTACAGTATCCCCTACTTTTAGGAATTTCGTCCCGAAATTTGAGTAGTTGAAGTAGTAGGAAAAAGATGCGGGTATTTTTCACGCATTGAGTCTTCACGTTCCCAAGTAAACTCAGGTCCCCGTTTCGACTCCCAGCGTACCCTAACAATTGGAATGCGACTTCGTCGAAGACGTTTCTCCCCGTAGTCCATGATCTCCACTGGTCTTTCAATAAAATGCATAGATTCATCAATCTGAATATCTTCCAGCGGAATATGGAGATTCTCATCAGCGAGGCACTTTTCAAGTTCGACACGTGGAATGTGGGATGAATCCTGTTGAGTTCTTCTGGTAGGTCAAGCTTGTATGCTACAGGACCTACTCTTTCGAGTATCTTGAAAGGTCCTACGTAACGAGGTGCTAGCTTCCCTTTTGACCAAAACGAACTACTCCCTTCCACGGTGATACTTTTAAAAGCACATGATCACCAATGTTAAACTCTAAGGGCTTCCGTCGTTTATCTGCATAACTCTTTTGACGACTTTGAGCCGCTAGAAGATTGTTTCGAATTTGATGAATCTTGTCGGTGGTTTCTTGGATCAATTCTGGACCAGTAATTTGTGATTCCCCAATTTCGTGCCAACATACAGGAGATCGGCACTTACGACCATATAAGGCTTCAAAAGGTGCCATGCCGATGCTCGAATGATAGCTGTTGTTGTACGGAAATTCTACTAGTGGTAGGTGGGCGTCCCAATTTCCCTTGAAGTCTATGACATATGCTCTAAGCATATCTTCAAGAGTTTGAATGGTGCGCTCAGACTGTCCATCAGTTTGAGGATGATAGGCGGTACTGAGATCTAATCGTGTGCCCATAGCGGATTGTACTGCTTGCCATGTTCGTGAGGTGAAACGACCATCACGATCAGAAATAATACTTAACGGTACCCCATGTCGACTTACGATTTCGTTGATATAAATACGTGCAAGTTTTTCGTTTTTGAAATCTTCGCGGATAGGAATAAAGTGAGCTGATTTTGTAAGTCGGTCTATAATTACCCATATTGTGTCATACCCACCAGAAGTGCGAGGTAACCCGGTAATGAAATCCATGGTTATATTTTCCCACTTCCATACAGGTATTTCCGGTTGGACTAGCAGTCCTGAGGGTCTTTGGTGTTCAGCCTTCACCTTGGAACATGTGAGGCACTTGGAAACAAACACGGCAATATCCTTCTTCATTCCAGGCCACCAATAGGTGTATCGTAGGTCTTGATACATCTTATCGGCTCCTGGGTGTATAGAATATCGCGTTTTGTGAGCTTCATTCATAAGAGTTTCACGAAGATTGTTGTGGTTAGGAATCCAGATACGATCTAGGTAATACAGAATACCGTCTGATTTAGTTTCAAGTTTTAGCTCGGCTCCACAGGACATTTCCTTTCGTACATCTTCTTCTGTTAGAGAAACGTGTTGGGCTTCTCGAATTTGATCTTTAATGTCGGTTATAATTTGCGAACATAGAAGATGAATGGAGTTCGCATAACCCTTTCGACTAAGTGCATCAGCCACCACATTTGCTTTACCAGGGTGGTATCTAATTTCACAGTCGTAATCATTCAGAAGTTCGACCCATCTTCGTTGCCTCATGTTTAACTCTTTTTGATTGAAGATATGTTGAAGACTCTTGTGGTCAGTGTATATTTCACACTTAGTACCATAGAGATAATGTCTCCATATCTTAAGAGCGAATACAACGGCTCCAAGTTCTAGGTCATGAGTGGTGTAGTTCTTTTCATGCGTCTTGAGTTGTCTCGAGGCATAAGCTATGACTTTTCCTCTTTGCATGAGAACGCAGCCTAATCCTTGCCCTGACGCGTCGCAATAGACTACAAAATCATCACAACCTTCAGGAAGAGTGAGGATTGGTGCATCACAAAGTTTTTGTTTAAGAGTTTGAAAAGCTTCTTCTTGCTTGGGTCCCCATACGAAAGGTTTTCCCTTATGAGTTAAAGCCCTGAGTGGTACAGCAATGCGAGAGAAGTTTGAAATGAACCGACGATAATAGCCAGCTAGTCCAAGAAAAGATCTTACTTCAGTTGGTGTACATGGAGTTTGCCATTCTTGAACTGCTTTGATCTTTGAAGGATCAACATGTATTCCCTTGTCATTGACTACATGCCCGAGGAATTGCACCTCTTTTAACCAGAATTCACATTTGGAGAACTTGGCATAAAGCTTTTCTTTTTCTAGAAGTGCAAGAACGAGTCGAAGATGACGCTCATGATCAGCTTTAGATTTTGAATAAATAAGAATATCATCGATGAAGACTATAACAAATCGATCAAGATAAGGTTTGCAGACTCTGTTCATTAGGTACATGAAGACAGCTGGTGCGTTGGTTAATCCAAATGGTATAACCATGAATTCATAGTGACCATAACGAGTTCGAAAAGCAGTCTTAGGGACGTCTTCTTCATGCACTCTAAGTTGATGATAGCCAGATCGAAGATCGATTTTTGAAAAGCAGCTGGCACCTTGTAGTTGGTCAAGAAGATCATCAATGCGAGGTAAAGGATAGCGATTCTTGATGGTTAACTTGTTGAGCTCTCTGTAGTCAATGCACATACGAAAAGATCCATCTTTCTTCTTTACAAAAAGGACAGGTGCACCCCAAGGCGACGAGCTAGGACGTATGAATCCCTTGTCAGTCAACTCTTGCAATTGACTGGCTAGCTCTTGCATTTCAGAGGGGGCTAACCTATATGGAGTCTTTGCAACTGGTGTAGCACCAGGTATAAGATCAATACGGAATTCGACGTCTCTAACTGGAGGAAGTCCTGAAATGTCGTCAGGAAAAACTTGTGGAAAGTCTTTTACTACAGGAATGTTTTCAAGTTTCTTCTCCATGGTTCCCTTTTTGATGATATGAGCTAAAAACGCGACATAATTCTTGCGAAGATATTTTTGAGCTTGAAGACAAGACATTAAGCTGAGCCCTTTCGACGAGGTTTCTCCAATGATTCGAAGAGTCTGACCGTTTGATAGAGGAATACGAATAAATTTTTCACGACATACAACTTCCGCCTGATGTTGACTGAGCCAATCCATACCGATTATGATGTCAAAACTTCCCAGCTTCATAGGAATAAGGTCGACTGAGAAATCGTGGTCGTTTAAGGTGAGTGTACAGTTGCGTACAATAGAGTCTAATGAAACTGGTTTCCCGTCCGCAACTTCTACCGTTATGGATTCCGTGAGCTTATCCCGATTTTTGCTTAAGATAGGTACAAATTCTAAAGACACAAAACTTCTATCCGCACCAGTATCAAATAACATAGAGGCATATCTACCATTTATAAGGAACGTACCGTTGACCACATTGCCGTCAGCTCTGGCCGGTTAGCGTTGATATTGAAAGCTCTCCCTCTTGCAGGTGGGGGAGCTTGGTTTGCTTGGTTCACCGGGTTGGCTTGGGCCTGAGCATGAATAATGTTAACCAACCTTGGACAAGTGTTTCGGAAATGGCTTGGGTCGCCACAATTGTAGCAAGCCCGCATTGGTTGACCCTTAGGATAATTGGGCTGGTAATATGTTTGGGCTAAATGTTGAGTGGGTGGTAGTAGGGGTTGTTGGCCTTGGCCCATTATTTGTTGGTGGGTTTGGGTTAAAGGTTGGTGGCGGTTCGTTCATTGAGGCATGCGGCAAGTTTGAACATTATAACCCGCGCGACCGCAGCCGGTGCAATATTGACAAGGATGATCAGGGGAATGGTGATATTGGCAACGGTTACATTTTGGTAACGGGCCTGTGTAGGGTCTTCTGTATGGTGCGGGTGAAGAAATGACTTGAGTAATGGGTGCAGCAGGAATAGGGGAGTTGGTTTGAGTAACTGCAAAATTTTTGGTGTTGCGCTTCCTCTTATTAGCGAACTTAGAGGAAGGAATGGGGTGGTTTGAAGTTTGTCCCTCAACAGGGGCTTTCTTCTTCTCTTCTTTGAACTTCCCGTTGCGAATTCGGTTTTCGGTCAGTTCAGTTGCTAACTCCATAGCAGCTTCAAGTGTTACTGGTGAAACGCTGAGAACTGAATCTTGGATTTTCGAGGGAAGTCCTCGAATATAATGCTCGATCAGACGATAGGTTGGGGTGAACAAATTTGGAACCATTTGGTTCAACTCCAAGAACCTCTTGTTATATGTAATGTGATCACCCTCCTTTTGCTTTAGAGAATGAAATTCGTCCTCCAGCTTTTTAATTTCACTTCTAGGACAAAATCGCCTAGTCATGATTTCCTTTAACTCCTCCCAAGTTAAGGCCATTGCATCTTCAGTTCCCCTCTTCCCTTTCTCAGTATTCCACCAAGTGAGGGCTACCCCAAATAGTCTCCCGGTGGCGTATCTAACCTTGCGATCCTCAGGATAATCGCAATTTAGAAAGGTGTTTTCCATCTCCTCGAACCAATGTAGGAGAGCAGTGACACCCTCGGTCCCTTCAAATTTAGGAGGATCACAGGACTTAAAATGTTTGTAAGAGCACTTGTTGGTAGGGGGGTTGTCGATGTTCTAGTCCTGTTGTTGGGGTGGGTTAGTAGGATTTGTAGCAAGGGCTTGTTGTACTTGGACCACAATGTCAGGCAGTATCGTGGCCATTTGTTTCGCGATCTGAGTGGCCAAACGTTCCTGAGACCTTCCCGATCTTTTACCCCTTCGTTGCTATCTAGACGACATCTACAGGATTAAAAAATGAGAAGATTGTGAGTTTATGGTGTCTTTTTAGGTGTCATGTGTCTTTAAGAAAATGAAAATAACATAAATATCAATAATGCAACTACATCCATAGGATGTCTTGGGTTCGCTCATGTTGGGCCTCAAATGTCCCCCATACCTTCACCTACATAGTCATGTGGGCCCCCATGGCTATTGGCTTGGTACGATTCACATTAGTATTGGCAATTTAACACTCGCATCCCCCGAATGCAAACCACAAAATATGTTCATGAGATGTTTGGTCGGAACGTGTCCAGGTGTAGACACAATGACAACTCAAAGTGGGGTTAGCTCACACGACGTTTGGTATAGCATGCTTTGGCCTAATAGGTACTTCGTACTCTCATCGTTAGTCCCCAGGTAGGCAAACTGGTCCTTTATTTTGGATTTATACGAATGCCAGCCTAGACAGGACGTTCCGACTACCGGTACTGGTACCCTTCCAGTTACTACATGCCCGTCATGAGAACTCACTTTGATGAGATTTGGAAACACGAAAATCATTGTAAAAGCAATCATGATGTGGTGTGTGCTTTCATGGATGTGATATGTTATGAGCATACGATTCATGTTAGGCATTATATGATAATACATACTTATGAACATGCTTGCACAATATCAAATGTAACATTTAACATAAAACATATAAACATCATGAAATTTGGCATATAACACACAAAAATCTTATAAGTTTCTAATCGACTATAGTATAGGCTCTAAGGGTCTAATAACCTATCCTATATCCCTATAGTCATGGCTCTGATACCAATCTGTCACACCCCGACCCGCAGCGGAATAAGAGTCGGGGCATAATTGGGTTATCACCAAAGCTCATGACATTTACTAATATGTTTCATATTTAATAAAGTCAAAGTTACATTTCCAAAAATCCAAATATGTTCATTCAATACAAGGAAAATAAGCCAAGCATAACAATCCCAACACTAAATCGTTTTATTCTTCTAGTCCAAGTCCTATGTGTTCCTAGCTGCTGCTGCTTCACCTGTATCATGTGTAAAATGAGGGTTTTTTGGGTCAACATAAGTTGGCGAGTGAACCTTATTAGATAAACATTTATTAATGAATTAATTGTTAGTTTATCAATGAAAAATTGTGCATAATCATAGATGAGCAAATGTAAATAATCAAGCAATGGCAATTAGCAGTCACAACTATAACATACAATAACACATGACAGCATACATGAACATACCAACATCATACTGTAAATAACATAAATGAAACTGTGCGATCAAGGCTCAATCAAACGGAGCCGATCGTATTGCATGTACTGAAAATGAAAATGTCTGTGCGATCAAGGCTCAATCAAACGGAGCCGATCGTATGTGTGCACGCCAGGTTCAACCTCATAATGAAATGGGGAACATGCTCAACGCTCATAATGTAATGGGGAGCGGCGGCCTATGAATTTGCATGTACTGAAAATAATAAACTTGCATCCAATAATAACAACACAACAGGAAACAAACTGAATACACTAGTTCATGATATGATGTATGCACAACGGTTTAAGTATAATATATATATATCAAGACACATGATACACCCCAAAACGTGATTAAAACGGGGAATTTGTAAAGATTCACTCACCTTGGGTGCGTTGGGTTGGAGATGGGGAGATGCGCACGAATTAGATGAGCGGAACAACGAGAAATACTAACCTAAATAATAACGGAAAAAATATATTAAACGAGTGGATTTTATTAAGGATTTTAATGAAATTTTTAGATATATTTTTGTGAGTTCAAGGCTATTTTCTATCTTTAAAAATGTTATTTTTAAGTATTTTTAATTGATTTTTAAATTAAATTAAATAAATAAAAATAATAAAAAAAATTGTTTATTGACCGTTGACCGTTGACCGGTTCGGTCAGCGAATTAATTTGCGCCGGGTGAGGCTCGAACCCGAGACCTCCCGTACGCGTGCACGCAGCTCTACCAACTGAGCTACGTGTCTAACCCGAAATAATCTTGTTTTTACTTATATTTATATACTTATTCAATTTAACCGAATTTCTTTTAATTGCCAAAAACATTTTAATTCCACGGACCGGTGCTGGTGACGGGTTTCGAACGCGCGACGTAGGACTTAGTGTTGCACACAGTCCACCGCTGGACTGTGTGTCTAACCCGGTTATTATCTCGGTTTTTATTATACTTAATAACTAACTGAGTTATCCCGGTTTAGTTTTTAAACAAAAAGGCGTGTTATTATATAAGGAGTGCGTATAGCAGGAATCGAACTCAGGACGTGCGTGTGTATTTTGCACACAGTCCACCGCTGGACTGTGTGTCTAACCCGTTTATAATTCCGATTTTAATTAATCTTATGTCATCTCTGAACTCGTCTTCTTCATTACAAACACAGACATCAATCAAAACAACTGATACGCGATTAATTTAGTTAATGAACATGATGATCAATTTGAATGTATTGAACCGAAAAGTTTGGGGGAAAGAAGATACCGAACAGATCGTCTTCTTCAGAGAATCCGGCGAAGCTCGTCGGCTCTGTTTTTGGAACCTTTGGCTGTGAGAATCAATTAACAGGTTTAAGGGATTAGATGTGAAATTGAACTAATGAGTATTGATTATCAGCACGTTGGAATGAGCATGCCGGTAATCAACGTGTTTCTGACAATTCCAGAAGTTTTCCGGCGAAAACAGGAAGTCCAGCAACGTCGTCTGTGGTTGATTATGAGCGATGGTTTAATGTTAGTAAGGTTCTAACAATTGATTGAAACAGTTGAGTTGAATACGGTTTTCCGGCGACTTTTGCAGAAAATTCCGGCGAGCTGATTCAGGCGTTCTGATGGTCTGAAAATGCGACGAAAATGAAATGGAGTATTGGTATGATATCTCTGAGTCGCGAGAGTGGTCTGAAGTTGAAGAATTCTGGACTTGGTGATTTTTCGGTTTTAAAAACCGATAATGATGAGGTTTTAAGTTTAATCAATTCCGATTTGATTAGAAACCGTCGGTGTATCGGTTATAAACTGAATGTGTGAATAAACAACGAATTGACGTTTGGTTTGCCGATTACCGTTTCTCAGATGGCGCAACCGGTTTTAACTGGGTTTGTGTATAAATTTCATTTGTGTTCCTAGAGTTAGCAGAAAACACAATGTGGCGGAGTGGTCTTGTGAGTGTGTGTTAAGTCGCTGAAGTGTCTTGGCTGACCCAGGTTCGAGTCCCGGCAGCATCATAATTTTTTTATTTATTTTATTTTAACTTTTTATCAAATATATTTTTTATAGTTTAGTTTATTTATTAATTATGTATCGTTTTAAATCAAAATAATCATAAATATTCGACGTAACTTTTATAACTTGATATTCGGTTACAAAACGGAGCGGGTTTTGAAAACCTGATTTTTACAAATGTTACAATTTTGATATAGGAACGTATGTAACACCCAAAAAGCGCGTTAAAGCAAAAATGGGTCAAGTATACTCAAAGTGGGTGCGTTTTTGGGAGAGTTCGGGATCTGCGGAGAGTTGAAAAGAGCGCCGGATCAACCTGTAAACGAACAGAAGTGCATCAGTCTTCCGGTTTGCTGAAACGGTTAAGTTTTGGTAGGGCAGTAGCCAAGTTCGGGCGAACTTGTGTGTAAACACACAAGTTCGGGCGAACTTGTATGGTTTGGGTGAGTTGTGAGTCAAGTTCGGTCGAACTTGAGGAGTTTCCTAAGGAAACTCGTCAAGTTCGGGCGAACTTGTAAGAAAACTCTTACTGGAAAGACAAGTTCGGGTGAACTTGCTTGATTTCTTGGGAAATTAGGCAAGTTCGAGCGAACTTGTGAGAAGATTGATGAAATTGGCTCAAGTTCGGTCGAACTTGACCCATTTGGGTACAAGTTCGGTCGAACTTGACCTGTTGTGCTGGTGATTCTCGAGCGAATTTGATGTTTTCGGGTCCAAATCTTGCGTTTTCGCGTCGTTTGCTGAGGAAAATGGAGTGTTCATCCCTCCAACCCTGTGCTACTGAGCAAACTTAGGTCGGGGAGGTCTTTTAGAGCTGTTTTAGCCGTTTTACAAAAGCGTGGGCTAATCCGGGCGAACTCGGGGTTCGTTCGGATTAGTCCGGCTTGCATAAACCAACATAAACGTCCTTGTGCTTCCAGATCTGGGATCTTGAATGATAGATGCTTCGTTTCATATCAGAAGATGAACAAAACATCATCAAAAGTCCGTATTTTGTGTAGAAATCAATGTTTATCAAAGGTTTTTCTCAGATCTATAACTTACAAGCCGAGATCTTTCAGATCTTGCGTTTGGGAAGCCTCTGCTAACACCAAACGAACTCGTATTGTGTAGATCTAAGCTTAAAACAGAAGTTTTGGAAGAAAAAGATGAAGATTTTCGTAAAAGAATGAGTTTTGATGAAAACGAAGGCTATGCCTTGTGCCAAAATCATTTTAAACGTTAGTAAAACGTTGTTGAACATCATTGTAGTTGAAATCGGGTTGATTCTTACTTAGAACATGAAGGTTTCGGGTTTTGAGAGCTCTGGGCGAACTTGCAGCAAGTTCAAATGAGAGAACAGAGCTTGGTATTTATAGGAGAAGGCAAAAATGAAGGCTGGTGAGAGCAAGTTCGGCCGAACTGGTACAGATTTGTACAAGTTCACGCGAACTTGTAGGAGTTTGGGAGATTTGGAGCTAAGTTCGGCCGAACTTGTACATATGTGTACAAGTTCGAGCGAACTTGTAGTTAAACAAGGATTCTGGTTTTCTTCAGCCAAGTTCGGCCGAACTTGGTAACACCAAGTTCGAGCGAACTTGACTTAAGTTGTTGAATTTTCTTTGTTTTTTCGCTTTAAGTGTTCGTTTGGTGATTCGGTTCGTATTAATTAGTTATATTAAGCATTTTAATAGAGCGTTAAGCGTTATACTTGATATAATAGAGCGATTTAGCGATTTGAGAGTGCGAGAGCGATGCGATAGCGAGCGTAATCGTAACCACGAACACACATAACACATAAATAACATAAAACCACGTAAATAACTGCGATTTACGATGAGATGAGATTAGCGATGCGATTTAATAAGCGGTTAGATGCGATAATAACGAACAATACCATAATTTATTAACTTAAACCTTATTATCAACCAAATCTCGGATTTACAAAGGATAGATAAACGAGAACAAAAAGAAGATAACAATCGAATTTTCGAGTTGTTACAGTCTCCCCTACTTTAGGGAATTTCGTCCCAAAATTAGGCAGTGGTTGTAACAAAGAGATGCGGATATTTCGTTTTCATATCACTTTCGAGTTCCCAAGTGAACTCGCCGCCGCGTTTTCCTTCCCATCGGAATTTCACGATAGGTATGCGAGAGAGTCGGAGTTTCTTGGTCTCCCGATCCATGATTTCAATGGGGTTTTCCACGAAATGGAGCGTTTAATTGATTTGTAGATCTTTGAGAGGTACATGCAGATTTTCTTCGGCTAAGCACTTTTTGAGATTGGAAACGTGGAAAGTCGGATGTACGTTGTTGAGTTCCTCCAGTAATTCGAGACGATAGGCTACTTTACCGATTCTTTCCAGAATCTTAAAGGGACCAACATATCGAGGCTCTAGCTTTCCTTTCTTGCCGAAGCGGACCACTCCCTTCCAAGGTGCAACCTTTAGGAGAACGTGATCTCCCACTTCGAACTGTAGGGGCTTGCGGCGTTTATCGGCGTAACTCTTTTAACGACTCCGAGCTTTCAAGAGATTGTCTCTGATTTGGAGGATCTTGTCTGTCATTTCTTGACTAGCTCGGGACCGGTGATTTGTGCTTCTCCGATCTCGTGCCATGCAATAGGCGATCGACATTTTCTTCCATACAATGCCTCAAAAGGAGCCATTTGAATGCTGGTATGATAACTATTATTGTACGAGAATTCGATTAAAGGTAAATGCGTATCCCAGTTACCACCAAAATCTATGATGCACGCACGAAGCATGTCGTCGAGGGTGCGGATCGTTCGTTCAGTCTGACCGTCGGTTTGAGGGTGAAAAGCGGTACTGAGATTGAGAGAGTACCGAGAGCGGATTGGAAAGTCTCCCAGAGATGCGAGGTAAAACGACCATCTCGGTCAGAGATGATGTCACGAGGAGTCCCGTGTCGACATATAACTTCGTCGGTATAGATTCGGGCTAACCGTTCGACCTTAAAGTCTTCTCGTATAGCAATAAAATGCACGGATTTAGTAAGACGATCAACGATAACCCAAATGCTATCGTGACCGGATGAAGTGCGGGGAAGTTTGGTAACGAAGTCCATAGCTATATTCTCCCACTTCCACATCGGGATTTCGGGTTGTTCGAGCAAGCCAGAGGGTCGTTGATGTTCGGCTTTAACATTCGAACAAGTTAAGCACTTTGAGACGTACAAGGCGATATCCTTTTTCATGCCTGGCCACCAATACTTAGGACGAAGGTCCTGGTACATCTTGTTGGCACCGGGGTGAATGGAATATCGAGATTTATGAGCTTCTCATAAGCAGATTTCAAAGATTACCACGACTGGGAATCCAAATGCGATTGAGATAGTAATAAGTACCATTAGGCTTAGCTACTAGCTGGGTTTCGACACCACATTTCATTTCGTCTTCCAAAGTATTCTCGTTAAAATAGGCGAATTGAGCGGAGCGAATCATGATTTCGAGATAATGCAAAGCTTGAGAGTCACGAACCCTATACATATAGCTTCGTCAACTTAGAGCATCGGCGATGACGTTTGCTTTGCCGGGATGGTAGCGTATCTCACAATCGTAATCGTTGAGAAGTTCAACCCATCGACGTTGTCGCATGTTTAGTTCTTTTTTATTAAAGATATGTTGTAAGCTCTTATGGTCGGTGAAGACCGTACACTTATTACCGTAAAGGTAGTGTCGCCATATCTTTAATGCAAAGACATCTGCTCCTAGTTCGAGATCGTGGGTTGTGTAATTCTTCTCGTGGATTTTGAGTTGGCGAGACGCATACGCGATAACCTTGTCTCGTTGCATAAGCACACAACCAAGACCAAGGTTAGAGGCATCACAATAAACAACGAAATCGTCGTTTCCGTTAGGTAAAGTGAGGATAGGAGCATTGCATAGCATACGCTTGAGAATTTGAAAAGCTTCCTCTTGTTTAGAATCCCAAAAAAAAGGTTGGTCCTTATGAGTTAAAGCGGTAAGCGGAACGACAATTTTCGAGAAGTCGGCGATGAATCAACGGTAGTAACCCGCCAATCCAAGAAATGAACGGATTTCGGAGGCATTCTTCGGTGTAATCCAACTCTTGACGGCTTCAATCTTTGCAGGGTTGACGTGAATTCCTTGACTGTTAACGTTGTGGCCGAGAAATTGGACTTCTTCGAGCCAGAATTCACATTTAGAGAACTTAGCATAAAGGCGATTACCTTGAAGAAGTTCGAGGACTAAACGGAGATGACGCGCGTGTTCGTCTCTCACTTCGAATAGATAAGAATGTCATCGATAAACACAATGATGAAACGATCAAAGAAGGCTTTACACACACAGTTCATCAAATCCATGAAGACCGCGGGTGCATTTGTAAGACCAAAAGGCATGACCACGAATTCGAAATGGCCATAGCAGATACGAAAGGCGGTTTTCAGAATGTCTTCTTCCAACAAGCTGATGATAACCGGAACAAAAATCGATCTTGGAAAAACAAGTAGCACCTTGAAGCTGATCAAATAAGTCGTCGATACGAGGTAGAGGATAGCGGTTCTTTATCGTGAGTTTGTTAAGTTCATGATAATCGATGGACATTCGGAATGATCCATCCTTCTTTTTCACGAAAAGGACGGGTGCGCCCCATGGCGAAGTGCTCGGGCGTATGAAACCTTTATCAAGAAGCTCTTGAAGTTGGCTTGATAGCTCGCGCATTTCGGATGGTGCGAGGTGATAAGGAGCTTTAGCAACGGGAGTAGCACCTGAATCAAATCGATACGGAATTCAACATCTCGAGTAGGGGTAAACCGGGTAAATCGTCGGGAAAGACTTTAGGAAATTCACAAACAACAGGAACGTCTTTATAAGTCTTCTTCTCTTTCTCCGGGTTCACGATATGGGCAAGGAAAGCAACACATCGCTTTTGCAAGCATTTGTGCGCTCGAGTACATGACAAAAACATCAACTTCTTTGAGGGAGTTTCACCGTATACATGAAGTTGATCACCGTTTGGGAGAGGGAAACTAATCATTTTATCGAAGCATACAACTTCAGCATGGTTTTCATGAAGAAAATCCATACCTACTATGATATCGAAGCAACCTAACTGCATAGTTATGAGATTGATCGAGAAGACATGGTTGTTGAGATCGAGATTACAACCACGCAAAACGGAGTTAATGGTAACGGTTCTTCCGGTGGCGACTTCCAAATCGAAAGTCTTTGAGAGTTTAGTGCGCTTACATTTTAAAACCTTTTCGAATGCTAACGATACAAAGCAATTATCGGCACCAGTATCAAATAAACATGTAGCGTAAATACCATTAACGAGAAACGTACCATTGATAACATTGTTGTCATTCTGGGCCTGGCGGTGGTTGAGATTGAAGGCTCTGCCACGCGCAGCTTGTGGTTGCTGCTGCTGCTGCTATGGCTGAGGCTGCTGCTGAGGCTGTGGTGCTGGCTGCTCTTGTTTGACAGGACGATTCAGGCAGACATTGGCGAAATGATTCGGATCCCCACACACATAGAACACACGTGCTTTTGGAGCTTGCTGCTGATTGGCTTGAGGAGGAGCGGGTAAAGCTGGAGCTGCTGGAGCCTGAGGAGCTGGCTGACGCGGGCTGGTACGACAACTCACAGTAAAGTGGCCATAGATGTTGCAGTTTGTGCAGAAACGGCAGTTTTCACCCACCACGTGATGATAAGTGCACTTAGGGCACAGTGGGTGAGGATCGGTGTACGCACGCTTGGCTGGAGGTGCGTTCAGAGCGACTGACTGGAGCGGCTGCGGGTTTGCTGGAGCGGTGAGAGCATAGTTCTTACTCGGGTTTCCTCTCTTGCGTCCCTGACACTTTCCCTTCGGGTCACTTGGTGGTTCGGTAGCAGCGGTTGGTTCGACGATAGCTTGATTGGCAACTTTCGCATGATTCTTGAAATACCCATCTTGGACTCGCTGATCATTGATCTCAGCGGCGAGCATGAAGGTTTCCTCGATGGTTGTAGTACGAGTAACTTTCACAAAATTTGCAACACACTCGGGTAAACCACGGATGTACTTGTTGATAGGTTTCTCAGTCGTATCAACCTGGCTGGGACAAATGATGCTCAAAATCTTAAACCGAGCAGTGAATCCAGCATTGTCGGGACCATCCTGTTTGATTCCCCAAAACTCATTCTCGGGCTTTTGCATTTCGTGCGGAGGACAAAAACTCCTTTAACATCACTTCCTTGAGTTCCTCCCAAGATAGACTGTAGGCTTCATCATTACCGCGCCTATTCCTTTCGGCGGTCCACCAGTCTAGAGCACGGGACTGGAAGACTCCGGTAGTGTTCACTGTGCGGAGGTCATCGGGGCATCCATTTTGCCTAAAAGTTACCTCAATAGCATCGAACCAGTGAAACATGGAAGTCGGTCCGTCATTGCCCGTGAAGGCGAGAGGTGAACAAGCCTTGAAGTTCTTGAAGCTGAATCGCGGCTTGGGATTCTCAGCTTTCGAGTCAACTGACGAGTTACTGCCCAACAGCATGGATTTCTGAGACGATTTGCGGGATGACCTTAGCCATTTCCTTGGCTACCATGGTGGCAATACGCTTGTCGGCGTTGCTGCGCTGGAGGTTCCTTCGGGTGTGCGATCCATTAGAAGACATCCACACGAAGGATTTAGATTAGATGAGATTCAATTATAATAGAGTTATGTTTAAATATTTATTATTATTATCATTCATACAAGGCACAAATTCACATAAACACATAGGCACGTAATCACGTAAGCACATAAGTACGTAAGCACATAAGCACGTAAACACATATTTGCACGTATTCACCTTCTAATAATAACAATGCGTAACGCGATACGAGATGCGAGATATAAGCGAGATATAAGCGATATATAATAGCGAGATAAGCGGGATAATACCGCCTATGAGGCACACGTCCTCATAGGTGTAAGCGAGTTAAGCGATTAGTTTGGTTGGTGTATTAATTTAGCGTTCTAGATTACGAGAGCTGTATGAGTTGTGCATACATTCGATGAAGCGTAAATGCGATAAATCGAGAAATCGATGATATGATAAATCATCAAAGTGAGAAATCAAATAATGCGAAAATTCTCAAATTTTAAACACATAAATAATAATAAACTCGATGATGCGTAAATCGACGATATAGGCTTAAATCAATTGGGAGTGTCCGGGGTTTTGAGACGCTGACTACCCAAAGTGGTTCGACTACCTTTTGCATTCGGACCCACGCTTTGGCCTAATAGATAAACGTTCTCACCGCAAGCGGCTAACGACGCTTACCCTTCCAGTTAATACGTGTTCCAAACCATCGGCATAACCGAGACTTTGGTGAGATTGAAAATCGAAGCACGGAATTAGTTATTAAGATGCGGGTTTCACCCTAACTTAGCAACTTCATTCCTAGATAGAAATGGAGATTTTCGTCGAGGTTTGGATGTCACTCCTAACTCAACGAAAGTATCTCGTGCGAGAGAATGCGCGGAGTGAATGATCTCGTCGAGAGTTCTCAGTTTTCACACCTATTCTCGACTTGATCACTCGTTTGGTGTGATGCGAGCGTTTCAAGCATGTATTATTGTATTAGCCTTAGGAAAGGCACATTTAAGCATTTATGGCAAATACTTTAACATTTAAGTCAAAGATAGGTCGATCGGGTACTTAAACATACTACTAGGTCGAGTCATGGCAATTCTACCTATTATCCTAAAGTTATGGTGCTCTGATACCAATCTGTCACACCCCAACCAATGGCGGAAACATCAGGGTTAGTGGCACTAGGCGACTAGATTGATTTCACGAGATGTTCCATAACAATCATTTAACATATCACAACCTGCTTAATATCCCATACTATTAAATGTAACATTTAAACAATTATTACAAAACGGAGATTTCTCATAAAACTCAACCAGGTTCGACATCCCCTAGATTTATTACACTTGGAAACTAAACCAAAATAAAGACAAAACTAAACTACACTAAGCATGCAACATCCAAGCATCAATAGCTAAAATCCTCAACCTGTTACAAACGTTAAAATACAAGTCAATATAATTAAGTAAAGGTGAGCATACGAGTTTTGTAATACTAGCATAATAAAGAAACCGTTCGCGAGATAACCTAACTACATAGCATGATACATCGAAACATTTCACACAGATTAAAATAGGCTTATTTCTCATGCTAACTACCGTGAGAAGGCTTGGACGTGTCCATCCTAACTAGACCCCGTCGGGTGTAAGCCACACTATAGTACCATACTAGCTAAGGAGGCAAGTTAACGAAAATAAGTCCTAGTCACATGTTTCTAGCATCACGTATTGAGCATATATAATCAGATTATTCGCGTGTTATAAACAATTTGATTTTGTGAAGTGATTTTGATATATGAACGTATGTAACACCCAAAAAGCGCGTTAAAGCGAAAATGGGTCAAGTATACTCACAGTGGGTGTGTTTTTGGGAGAGTTTGGGATCTGCGGAGAGTTGATAAGAGCACCGGATCAGCCTGTAAACGAACAGAAGTGCATCAGTCTTCCGGTTTGCTGAAACGGTTAAGTTTTGGTAGGGCAGTAGCCAAGTTCGGGCGAACTTGTGTGTAAACACACAAGTTCGAGCGAACTTGTAAGGTTTGGGTGAGTTGTGAGTTAAGTTCGGTCGAACTTGAGGAGTGGAAACTTGTCAAGTTCGGGCGAACTTGTAAGAAAACTCTTACTGGAAAGACAAGTTCGGGCGAACTTGCTTGATTTCTTGGGAAATTAGGCAAGTTCGAGCGAACTTGTGAGAAGATTGATGAAATTGGCTCAAGTTCGGTCGAACTTGACCCATTTGGGTACAAGTTCGGTCGAACTTGACCTGTTGTGATGGTGATTCTCGAGCAAACTTGATGTTTCTGGGTCCAAAATATTGCGTTTTCGAGTCATTTGCTGAGGAAAATTGAGTGTTCATCCCTCCAACCCTGTGCTACTGAGCAAACTTAGGTCGGAGAGGTCTTTTAGAGCTGTTTTAGCCATTTTACAAAAGTGTGGGCTAATCCGGGCGAACTCGGGGTTCGTTCGGATTAGTCCGGCTTGTGTAAACCAACATAAACGTCCTTGTGCTTCCAGATCTGGGATCTTGAATGATAGATGCTTCGTTTCATATCAGAAGATGAACAAAACATCATCAAAAGTCCGTATTTTGTGTCGAAATCAATGTTTATCAAAGGTTTTTCTCAGATCTATAACTTACAAGCCGAGATATTTCAGATCTCGCGTTTGGGAAGCCTCTGCTAACACCAAACGGACTCGTATTGTGTAGATCTAAGCTTAAAATAGAAGTTTTGGAAGAAAAAGATGAAGATTTTCGTAAAAGAATGAGTTTTGATGAAAACGAAGGCTATGCCTTGTGCCAAAATCATTTTAAACGTTAGTAAAACGTTGTTGAACATCATTGTAGTTGAAATCAGGTTGATTCTTACTTAGAACACGAATGTTTCGGGTTTTGAGAGCTCTGGGCGAACTTGCAGCAAGTTCAAATGAGAGAACAGAGCTTGGTATTTATAGGAGAAGGCAAAAATGAAGGCTGGTGAGAGCAAGTTCGGCCGAACTGGTACATATTTGTACAAGTTCGCGCGAACTTGTAGGAGTTTGGGAGATTTGGAGCTAAGTTGGCCGAACTTGTACATATGTGTACAAGTTCGAGCGAACTTGTAGTTAAACAAGGATTCTAGTTTTCTTCAGCCAAGTTCGGCCGAACTTGGTAACACCAAGTTCGAGCGAACTTGACTTAAGTTGTTGAATTTTCTTTGTTTTTTCGCTTTAAGTGTTCATTTGGTGATTCGGTTCGTATTAGTTAGCGGCCGGCTCTCCCAGCATTGTCAGAATCTTACGCCTAACCATGTCATATGTAACGGTACCTGACCTTGCTACCACCTCGTGCATGGATCGGTATTCCACCGAATTAATGATACTCCTCACTTCTGGGGCCAGTCCCCAGATATACCTTTCGATCCTCTTGGACTCTGGTCAGACCATGTCTGGCAAAATACACGCCAGTTCATTGAAACGGTTGGTATAACCTGCATGATCAGCACCTTGCATCTGCAGGTTCCAGAACTCGTGCTCATGCTTCTGAATTTCACGAGTTGGGCAAAACCTTTCCCTCAACAATATCTTGAGATCATCCCAAGTCATCGCATTAATCGCGTCCTGTCCGCGAGTTTGAACAATCGTGCTCCACCAGTTTAAAGCATGGTCGATGAAGGTACAAGTGGTATATTTAAGTACCGATTCTGACTTCTCGACCCATTTCACAAACCCATTGGGTCCTTCAGTCCCATTGAATTCCATCGGTTTGCATTCCATGAAATGCTTATATGTGCAAATCGGCCGACCATTATTCTGGTTATCGTTCTGAGCTACGGGTCCTGGTTGCGGATTTGGTTGCGGGTTAGCATTAATACCGGCGCTAACCCGCGCCACAATCGTAGGAATAACAACTTGGAGTTGTTGCGCTATCATTTGCGCAATATCTGCCTCGGTCATGGGGCGTGTTTCGTGGCCATTCTATTACAAACAATAGATGTCTAGGTATCAATGTCACGTGTCTAGTTACCACATATCACATATTTGGTTAAAACATAACACACACTTCATCACACACATGAATCCACGGTACCTATAGTCAAAAGCATCGTCATATATATATATGTAATGTCATCATCATACAAGCGTCAAAATTTGCACATAGACTTAGCCCATAAGGGCCAGTGCTTAGATGTGCTGTCAAAATGTGTCACAACAGTGACGTACAGACTCGATGCAACAAAAGTACTAACCAGGAAAACGTGAAAATACTATGACTGCATCACCACCTCGACATGGGTATAACCCAGTGCTTGGTAGGATGTACAAAAGATACATCATCTCTATCTATACTGAAAGAAAACCATACTAAGAACGCCACATCCACCATGCCAATCCTCCAAAACCTACGACCAAACCTACAATATCACCAATGCATCTGTATACCAATGCACGGAAATGATCCTGCTCATGATGGACATACCCCATACCCTGCTGTAAAGCGATGATCTCCTGCTTTAAGACGATCAAGTAGTCTCCCATCAACCTCCTCTGCTGCTCATCCTCATCCCGTGCCATTCGTAGTAATGAAATCTGCTCGAACAGAAATCCCATCAAGCTGCTCTCGGTGATGGGAGCAGGCACCTCCTGAGGAGGAACAAGTATACCCCAGACGGGTGGAGAAGGCTCTCTAAACGGCTGGAAAGGGCCCCCTAGCTCATATGTGTGAAACGGGGAAGGGTCCTCCTATGGTGGGGTCAGAAAATGAGCAGTAAAATGCTTCTGGGTCCCTATAGGTACGGGCATCGGACGAATAGGGAACCTGGGTGGGGTAAACACAGGTACAGGTGTAAGTACCCTCCAACGAGCCGTCTGTCGGAGGCCAAAGGTGGGTATCTCAAGAGGGCTAGATGAGGAAGGTGAATAAGTACTCGGAGTGGAATAAGTGTAAGGGTTAGGCGGTGTCTCGGGTGACACTAAGCGGGGTGCTACCGGCTCCCACTCCCAATGCCCCGTGGCGGGAGTAGGGCTCCTAGGAATAGGTCCTACGGGTATGGCAATATCCGGGGTACGACTATGCTCCGAGGAGCTAGTCGGGTGGTGAGGTGGTGAACGGTAGGCGCTCGAGGCCTCCCCCTCGCGCCTATACGAGGTCTGGGTGGGTACGAACAACAATAATAACCAGAAGGATCTGGCGAGTAGCTCGATGTCAGAAGGGGTGTCAGCGGATCCTCCTCAGGATCAGTCTCCATATGCGAAGTCGACAGGTGACTCGAACGATGCGACATGCTACCTAAAAAAAGAAAACCACACACAACGCTGATTGGACTGACCTAAAATACCCAACTCAACATTCCAAAAATATACACATAAGCACGTATTGCACGCAGTTTCAATTTTTAAGATTTATAAAAATTACTTGCGGTTAGTGACGTTAGTAGACGGATTTCCGTCCTATCTCAATGACGTTCCCAGAACCCCCAAGTACGAGCAGATAAATTATGGTGTTCCGGACCACAATAATTTATTTGCCCCACCAGAGCTTCCTGGTAATAGCCATACTACTCAGTTTCTAAAGGTTCTCAGCGTGTGGAGACTAACTTAGGATTATAGTCTAGGTTCTTTAGAGATACCTAGTTCGCTATAACCGAAGGCTCTGATACCATCTTCTGTCACACCCCGACTCGCAGCGGAAGACAAATGCAGGGTGCGACAGACACGTGGTAATTCTCCATAGTTTAAAAACATCATATCATAAACAGAGAGAACCTCGGTTACAACATACTACCAGTATCATATTACACACCATAAGTTCAGTACAATACTACGAGCTATCACAGCTCTTATTATGCTACCGTTCACTACTGAAGCCATCCACACGCACGTTCCTTACTCCTGTTTAGTTTTACCTGAAATGCATGTTAGTTTTTAAAAGGTCAGCTAAACGCTGCGTGAGTTCCACTAGTTTAATTGTTGTGTAACAATATATGTTAACCAGTTTAATTGCACTGGTTATAATCACAATGACGGTCATAGTCATATTCGCAAATGGAATTACACGAGTATACAAGTGAAACATTGACTGTTTCTCCCCGGGCCGTGTCATCCCAGACACTCCTGGCCACCGGACCGTGTCAGTCGTGGCATTGGGTTGGTCAAACCGATAGTACTATCCACTGTTCACAGACTTACGTTAATCACTTGTCTTACAGAGGGGGGGTAGTTCGTGTGTTAGATAATTCACATCATATATTGGTGCAATTCACATAGTTTCATAACATGCCAATCATATCAGAAACAGTATCATAGTGTAAAAGTGGGAGAGTAAAACTCAGTCCCAGATTGGTGTAATCAATACAGTTCGTAACCAGTTCATGTGATAGGGAAGCAAAATTCCATTCATAATTTTGTGTAACCAACATAGTTTGTAACATGCATTCCACCCCAAGTAAAACATTAAAACAGTTAAAAGCGGGTTAGTGAAACTCACAGTGCAAACAGTGGTCTTAACACAAGAGTCGTCGAATAGCTGGATCAACTTTAATGACACACATGCAAGCATGGACTCAAATCAGTATCTAAGTTGGTAATGGTCATAACTTGGATCTGGTCAGGAGTTTTTACTCCGGATTGAGTCTATAGGACAACGGTATGGTGATGGACATCAGGGTAGTATTAGTTTTCAGTTTGGCTTCCGGCACCGATTCGCGTGCCAGCCAAAGTCGGTAGTTTAACGTGTTCGGATAATGGTACGGGAATACCAGTAGTGCCAACACGTGTTTATTCAAGATTTACTTTTCGTTAAGGGAGTTTGAGTGTTTGGGACGTCTAAGTTGTCCAATTTTGAGTTTCCATTTTCACCGTCGGGAATTCTTCCGAATTGCCTTAGGACACACCCAGGGTGCCCAATTTCCCGGGAATCTACCGGAATACCCCTGGTGTTCCAATTATAGTATTTGTCGGGTTGGGTCAGTTCCCAGTTCCGGCAGGTTCGTTATACGGTAAACTGCCGAAATTGCTTTAAAATAATCTATTTTTAATTCCGTAAATTCCCAGTTAATCTATATTTTATATAAAAATCTTTAAATTTTTATATAAATTATTAAAAACCTGTAGATTATGGAAAAAGGTTTTGGGAATTTATTTTGTTAATTTACTTATTTAAATAAATTATTTATAAAACTATTTTTAACCACATAATTCCAATTAAATACCATCAATAGTTAAAAAAATCCAAAAAAAATTCCAGAACACCTTATACATGTCCAGAAACTTCTCAGAAAATTTTTGGATTTTTCCGATTTCGTTTCGGTGCGTTCCCAGTTACCGAAAACTCACAAAAACACGGATTTTTAACCCAAATCAAAACTCAACCAATAGACTCCGAATTTTCCTAGATCATTACCCATATGTTCTTTAGTGTCTCTGTAAAATTTAGTGATTTATTGAACCTGTTTGATATTTTTTTTCGAAATTCTTTCGATAAGAAAGTTAACAATTCACCAAAACTCGTAGAAAGTTCCAAAAATTCTAAAATTTTATGTGGACCTTCATGATAATATCCTACATCACCACACCAAATTTTAGCTCAATCAAAGTTACACGGACCAAGTTACAGGCAAAACAATTTTCTGCCTATCCTAGATTCAGTTTTTGGATCATATACCTAGCGATTCTTCCGATTCCAAGCGATAATCTTGATCCCAGAAGTGTGTAAAGGCTATATTCAGTACCTACACACCAAGTACAATCCAAATATGCTAGAACTTAGATCAATCAAGCTTTAATTCATTGTTTTTCGGTTAATCGAATAGTTAAGCGATTTTTGTCGAATAAGAATTGATCAGAGTATCAAACCCCATTGATTAGCAACCATGGCTGCCATATAACACCAGGGATATATGTAGTGTTCATATTCAGCCCTAAAACTTGTTTAAAGCTCCAAAATTCATGGATTAAAAAGCGTTTTTTCGGCTAGAAATCGCGTTTAATCGAAGAAACGGACATAGAATTATAAGTATCAAGGCTAATACCATTGAATTAGAACTTGTTTATGAAAGAACTCAGCTGATAAGAAGAGTTGAGAGCAGATTTTTGAGAGTTTTTGTAGAATTTTGTGATTAAAATTAAAAGAAAAAGAAAAAAATTATAGTTATAACCATGGGGGGGGGGGGGGGGGATGGCGGCATAGAGGTGGGCCCCCTAGGGCCACCTCGTGCTTTGTTTTGCGTAAAAGATGATGTTTATCTTACGGATAAGTATGAGTTCGTTTCAGGTTCGGCGTGCGTTCTCGATTTGCGTAACGGACTCCGTTTTGCGCGTACTTAATGTCAAAAGACTCAGTTTTAAAAATTATGCATAACCGTCTAAAAATCCAAACCCAGTTATGTTTCAATCATAAAAGTCTCGTTTGACGTTCGTTTAAGTGTTTTTATGCTTGATCAATCGTTCCTTGCACATTCGGTTGCCTTATGTTATGCCCGGAATGAATGCGTTTCCCCAACCGAGAGCTGCTTCATTTTGCGTGCCCGGGCTTTGATTATTTTCAAACCTTAGGCACAGTCTATGGCACAAAACTAAGTTATTTCTGGAACTCGGAATCTTAAATAAGGCTACCGATAATCTAATAATCAATGTCAAAAGTCTAATGCGCTGTTAAATGTCAAGTTTCCGTTTAATGCATGGTTCAAGGCTAAGGACGCCAACCTCGCATCGTTGGTCCTTAGTAGTGTCATGTCCACCATGACGTGCTCTCGGATTCCTCCGAGGTATAATATATCTTGTTTCGTACAACACACAAGTCATGAAATTTCACAAAGTTTACGCACAATTATAGTTTTAGTCATGCTTTAAGTTTAGGACCAATTAAGGTGTACCTAGTTTCTTCATGGGTATCACACTACCCATCTATTATCAAGTGTTGTTCCTCGTACGTCCACTTTTATTCCGGTGTCTCTCCTTCGATACAATGGATATGCATCTTCTCCTTGTGTTGCATGTTCATTAAGTTGTGTAGGATAGCGAAAACAACAAATTTTAGGATCACCCTGCATACAATGTGAAATAACCCGGAAAAAAAAAGTTTTCATGTTTTTATAAATAAATAAGATATATATATAATAATAGTGCTGGATAATTTCTTTTATAAAATTTTAAATAGGACTCAATAATAGTTGTAATATCAGTAAATTAAACATAATTATAAAACTTTTAAATAATAATAATAATAATAATAATAATAATAATAATAATAATAATAATAATAATTATTATTATTATTGCATTAATAATAAAACTTTTATTAAAAAATACAAAATGTTGGTCGTAATGTCCAAGGTAAAACTACCGAATGTGTGTAAAACAATAGTAATTGTTTATGTATGTTATCACAAGATAAACAAAAATAAATAAAAGCATAAATGAAAAGAAAAAAAAAGTCATGTGAGTGTGGTACGGTTCAAGGCTTCAGAAAAAGAAAGAAACGTATAACACTCTACGCGCTACCGGTTATTCAGTTGACAACTCGACGCCGCAAAGCTGCAAGGTTGCTGGTCGCCGCTCACCTGCAGCCCGTCATGCAAGCGACCCGACAACCAGCTACCCGCCGCATGCAACTCGCCGCCTCTATTCTTTGGATGTTGTTCAACTGACAATCCAACACCATCCGACTAGCTTGTCGTCATCTACACCGCGTCGTCTATAAATAGAAATGAGACCGAGCGTTTGTAACCCACACCTCACAACTCCCTCATATTCTTTGGATGTTGTTCAACTGACAATCCAACACCATCCGACTAGCTTGTCGTCATCTACACCGCGTCGTCTATAAATAGAAATGAGACCGAGCGTTTGTAACCCACACCTCGCAACTCCCTCATACTCTCTCTATCTCTATCTCTCTCTCTCAACTGTTTTCTTTTCCATTTCCGGCAAGAACGAGATTTTCCAGCAAATAGAAACTACAACCATAGCCGGAACTCCGAAGTTAACACCACCACCATCTCCACCGCGTGCCACCACTGTCGGCCACCAGAAGCACCGTCGAAACTTCCTACCGGTATAGGCGACTTTTCCGGCAACACCCATATCTTAGAAGTTAGAACTATACATCTTGGCGACTCAGGTACCATCATCGAAACCTTAAAAGCAAATTTATGAGTGTTATACGGCGATAATCTATAAATCTAAAATGGATATGGAGAAAAGAAAATAAAGATAATAAGTATAGAAAATAAAGAGTAGAAGATGAAATGTTGGTGGTATTTAAAAAGTGATTTGTATAAAACCATAATCTCATATAACAATAAATAGTTGAAGAATTAATTTGACTTAATAATCGGTATGTATTGTGTAAACGTGGATATAACTGAAAGTTCTTTTAACTTCCTTAACTTACAAATAAAAAATGTAGTTTGTAAATATGGTTCAGACCTTTTTAATATTTGAAAAGTAATACATAAAAGTCTGTACATGTATTTATTTATTTTAACATGAATCTATAAATGGTCTATTTATATAAAGAATTAAGCAGTAGCCTTATTTTACTAATCCATCAACAAATCATGTTATGACCCAACTAAATAATTTGCATGTATTCTGTCATAAAGATAAGATGTTATCTTGAATATGGGATTTTAAATCTAGATAGATATGTAACTTAACTAATTAGTTATGTATAAAGTAATGTTAATGCTATATATGGAAATCGATATATATATATATATATATATATATATATATATAATATATATATATATTATATGCTATATGTGATATAACTAATAGACGTAGTTAACACTAAATGATCTTAGCAACAAACATTTACTAAAATCTATCACTGTATGATTTAAGTTGGTTGATTCGTAACCATACTTGTCTATTTTTTATGCACTTATTGAATGTTAGAAACTTGAATCGTATTGTTATTGTTGTCCCCTTCAGGTATGGATCCTTACCCCTTTTTCCTTTTTGTTATATTGTTCATTTGTTCATAAACCCATTGACTATCGTTTCTTTTGGAACTCCTAACATCTTTGAACCTCATTTCGTTTGATTGTCCGTTCATTCCTTTTTCAGGCTTTAACTTTGACTTGATATCATGCGATAGGATTATGATTATATTGTACTCATTATCTCATATCCGATACTAATTATATGGTTACTGTTTACTGTTAAACTGAATTACTGTTTATGACTGACTTTGCTCTGTTACCCTGAGTTCTACCCTTCTCGTGGAGTGTCCCACTGGTACGTTATTGAGGCACCAATAACGTGTGCTCCCTCTGTGATGGAGAGATTAGTTCACGGCGTCCCTAGGTACAAGTGTGGTACGTAGCTACTAGGAGGCGTATGAATTGATCCTAGGATTACTGTTACTGTAGGTATATGGTTTGTGTGTACCCACACCCATCATACCTATTACTGTTCGGCTCAAGGGTACATCCGTATGATACAATTTTCTTGATTGACTTGTTTTATATTGTATCATATTACTGTTACTGTTATCACTGTTACTAATTACCGTCACTATTATTGTTGGCATTGTTGTTATTTGAGCCTATTATTCCGTACTGGGCATTTGGCTCATTCCGTATATTTTCTTTCACCATAGGGTCAACAAGTTACTTTGGGTGGGGTGAAGAGTGAAGAATAAACCCTAGGATGCTAACCGAAGATGTTTATCACTTATATAAAATAAATATGTATTTTGAGCCTTAGGGCTATGAACTATCTTGTGGAATATGACCCTAATTTTAATATCAATGGAACTATGTCTTATGTTTCTAATCACCGTTAATAGTGACACGCCAGCCATATCCGGTTTGGGGTGTTACACAAGGACTGCTTAATCGTAAATTGCCGCAAGGACCGTAATCATGTGCTTGACAACAATCTCATGCAATTTGGGATGTCTTGGTTTGTTAGGAATTTCAGCACACACATCCTTATCATAATTGTAATGCCCTGCTTTTTCGTACTTTCAATAATTAGAAAGCTTTTCTTGTAATGCTATTTTTGGAATCTTGTATTCTTGTAATCGTCTCTTCGTTGTAATCATTGTAAAATCCGAGACTTGAATCATAATAAAATTCGTAGTTCTTACAATTCATGCTTTACATGTTCATACGTTTGAAACCACTACACATGTGATGCTTAATTCGTGATCCTTGGAAACGTGTAATAACCTTGCAAATACGTGACATACATGCATTATACGATTCTTATCCTCGATTATTATACTTAATCATACTTGTTTATACTTATTCTCGTGACTAAATTACATGCAAGCCCTTTAGAATATGCCTTTTATGCTTAAAACACTCTTAAAAACACTTAACACGTTAAAGGTATGGGATAAATGGACAAACCACCAAACAACAAGGGCCAAAATGAAAATCATGAGCCTGGCAAGCCTTACGGACCGCAAGGCTTTAGGCTTACGGTCTGTAAGCATGTCTGACGGGGGAATTTTGAATCAGCCACGTTTTCGCTCGAATCCACACCTCATTTTGTCCACCAATGGCCTCCAATCTTCAGTAAAACCCACCTTCCACTAACCCTAACTCATCCCTATAAAATCCAAGCCTCCTCCAAGCATTTTCCGCTTTGAAAACTCAATTTAACTCTCTCTAATCACTCCATAATCTCTTGCAAATTCAGTAACTTGGCAGATTCGTCACAAGTTACCAAAATGAGCATAACTTCCTCATTTCTCAACCTTTTTCATTGATTTCTCTTTATAATCACTTGGAACAACTTTAGGTATGATTCCACGGGTTTTCCATGGAAAATGCAGACCTAGAACTTCACCAAAAAGGCTCCAAAGTGGACTGAACTTTTTGTTTTGATTGAAACATTTCTAAACTTGCTTGAACTTGAGTTATCTCATACACATTCCTATGTCCTTATGCTCATAATCAATTGTATGGTTAGTTGGGCTTAAAAACAAGGTTGTGAGATTCAAATCCAGAGGTTTAATCCTCACAAACTTTCTGTTTTGTTAAAGTTTAACTCACAAGTGATGAACAAGTCTTGAACTTGTAGATTGTGTGATTATTTGGATAGCTTGGGCTATCCTAACTACAAATCCACACACCACTTGATGCTTTCCTAGATTAGTTATGTTTTATTTCATTTCTTGTATATGTTCATGACCCTCCTTGTTGTCTATGACAACATGTTAGTGGTGAATACTAAAGAGGTTCCTAAATGGAAGATTTATCTTCCTACCTCATACTTGACTTCTATGACATTCTTGATGAACCTATGATATAATATATGTATATAACATATATATAATACTTATAACCGAACCCTTGATGATGACCAAATGGTTATTTGTCAAGCTACTAAGTTAAATCACCAAAGTGTTTAGTTTCTCGTTATGATTCTAATAGGTGTTAAACCTATGAAATAATACTAACCCTTATGGGTTCCATAGTGTAAAAAACGAGTGCTTGGCCTAAGTGATTATTTTTCTTGCATAATTACTTTGTCATAATTTATGTTCCGAACCTTTACTCCGCCATTAATCATCCAATGCTCACACCGATGTTTCTTCGTGTAGAAGGACAAGGTGCTCCATCCTAAACAACTCACAACTCTCACGGACTCACCAAGTGGAAAGCTTGCAAAACCGTGAGTACACGTGACCCATTTTCATTTATGTCACTTTTGGGTGCAATATGTTAACCTTATCAAAATCACTAAACTTTATACCTTATTTAAATGCACGATACAATCCAAATACATGAACGCTATGATACTATACTTGATGCTTATATTGGGTGATTCTTATGTGATAGAATAGTCAATAGCTTTATACGAGCCTCCATTTAACATGTATAGCGCTATAGGAGTAACGCACCACCCATGAACGAGAGGTCATGTTGAATTTCATTCTTTATTACGTAAACAGATGGTTGACTAGAAATATTGCATGCCATGTTATGATGCTCTTGTATAAACTTAGTTGCCATGTGGATTCGTTTTTAAACCTTTATGCTTATACGTATGCTTATACTTAAACTTGTATGCTCGCCAATGCATTTTTGTGTTGAACTATACTTTGTTAACATGTTGCAGGTTGATGAGGATCCATACGACAAAATCTAGTAGGGACTATGCTAGAAACACACTTGAATTGCTAGATTTTGTTACTTTAATATTGAAACTTATTGTATTGTCTTTTTTGTTGTAATTTGTAATTCATGCTGTACTTGACAATTTTATTATGAAATGAAATTCGGTTATGAATTAATTATTGCCACAAATAGTGTTATTAGTGATGAGCAATCTATTTCGTCTCTTCCCGATGTTTCCGCCATTGGTTGGGGTGTGACAGATTGGTATCAGAGCCATAACTATAGGGAATTAGGTAGAATTGCCATGTTCGACCTAGTCTATAGTTTAAGGGTTGACCATTCTTGAATCATGCTTACAATGTTATTCTTCCTACTTTGCTTCTTCCTACTTCTTTTGTCTTAATATTTACAATATGTATTTCCTAAGACATTTACATAATACACTTTTGAAGACTTGAAGACACTCGTAATGCAAACGAGACGATTTGCACCAAGATAGGCCCAATGGCCCACAATTTTTGGTGAAATCCCTCATTCCGCGAATTCGATTTTTCACGAAGTTACACCATCTAGTTAGGAGTGACATCCATATCTTGATGGAAAGCTTCCAATTCAAATTCTAGTGGACCCTCGTCAAAGTGTCGAAATTAATTTTGACCCGACGAGTACCAACCACACTTAGGGTACGAAATCGTCAAGTTAGGGGTGAAACCCGCACCTTGTCAATTAAGCCCCATTCCTCGATTTTCAATCTCGCCAAATTCTCGAATTTTCGATTGAATAGGGACATGTAGTAACTGAAGGGTAAAATACCGTTAATCGCTTCTCGACGAGAGTATTTTACCTATTAGGCCAAAGCATGTTCCCTAACTCGAAAGATCTTATGAACCACTTTGGAATAGTCGAAGTTTCTCTACCCGAAACAATCTAATGTTTTATTGAGCCTATCTTTTATGCTATCTCAATTTCTATGTGTTTTAATACTTGCTACCTCGTTCATTTCAAAACTGATGCACTATTTGCACGTCTCTCGCAATAAAAAACAATAATAATCCTCGTGAACAAACTAAATTTATACTCTTTATACGCATTCATACGTGATCATGCTTGTTGAATATGCAATTTACGTGAATCATACATGTTACATGATACTTACATGCTTATTCATGCAAAAACTTATTTTCAAATTATGATCAAGTCTCATCCTTTCCTTCTTTTTCGACCCTCTAGATTTCTTCTCCAAGTTAATCCAAGAAGTCAAAGAATTCCAAAAAGGGTTCCAACCACAACAAGGACTCCGTATCAAAGGAAGACCTCGTAAGGTTGATTGCGGAGCAAATGGCCGAGCAGATGGCCCGAGTTATACCTGATATCGTGAGCAAGATCCAAACCCCACCTGCCACCGAATCCCTTAATGTCTCCGTCAATTCTAAGATGGAAAAACCTAGAACGACATTTCTTTTCAAGCAGTTTATGGCCTATAAACCACTTGAGTTCACTGGCATGGATGGTGCCACTGCCATGATGAACTGGTTTGGCGCGATCGAACTCACCTTTCCCCAAAGTGGGTGTCCCGATGACCTGCGAACCCTGAATGCGACAGGGATGTTCCGTTCGAGAGCTCTCAAATGGTGGACCTCCGAGCGTAACAAGAGGGGAAATGACGCAGCACACGCTTTGCCCTGGGAAGAATTATAACATTTGTCAAAAACGGGTTTTCCAAACCCGCTCCATTTGTAATCGAATATCAAGTTATAATGTTTCGTTGCGTATTTATGTCCATTTTAATTTTTAATGATGCATAATTAATAAACAAACTAGAATATAAAAGTTATAATTGATAAAAAGTAAAAATAAAATAATTAAAAAGAAAATTTGGCTGCCGGGACTCGAACCCGGGTCAGCTGGGTTTAAACTCAAAGCTTTATCACACACACATATAACCACTCCGCCACTTGTTGTTTTCTGTAAATACTAGGAAACAATTGAATTTTATGGTCTATCATAAATTAATCCGGTTACGCCAACTGTAACCGAAATCGGTCACCAAACGTCCAAAGACGTTTGATTGATCGCGGTTTACTGAGTTTAACCGATACACCGACACTTCCAATCAATTTTGCTTTGAATGAACTTGAATTCTAGAGTGAATCGGTTTTAATAACCGAAAACTTTCAATTCCTGAATTACTTCAATCTTTGTCCTCTCTCGCGACTCAAACACACTCTGCCAACCTTCAATTGCATTTTCGCACAACTTTCAGTCCGCCGGAGAAGCTATTTGAACTCGCCGGACTTTCGCCGGAAAACCGTGTTTTCCATCAAATCAGTAAGTCTCTCAATTCTTTCGTTGTCTATCAATTGTTAAGCTATTGCTAACTCAAACCCTTCAATCGGAATCAGTTTCAGACGTCGTTATCAGATAATTCCCGCTCGCCAGAAAACTTCTGAAAATCCTTATCTTCAGCTGTAACACGGTATAGACATTCAAACCTCCTGATAACTCTTGTTTAATACTTCAATTCCTCGCTTAACTAATCAAAACTGTTAATTTATTCATTCAGTCGAAATCAGTAAAAACAGAGCCGACGACTTGCCGGAATTCTGAGATAAATCGTTCTCTGGTATGTTTACTTCTAAAAATCGTCTCTGTCATTTCATATTAGTCTGTTGAATGTTTGTCAATCGAATTAAACAAGAAACAATAGAGTAATCGCAGACTGTAATTTTGTAACGAAGAAGACGATGATAGTTTGATTATAAGTTTAATAAAATCTGGATATTATCTCGGGTTAGACACACAGTCCAGCGGTGGACTGTGTGCACATACATATCACATGCCGCGAGTTCGATCCTTGACACACGTATGCTCTGTAATAAAAATGTTTTGTTTTTCTAACTGAACCGGATCCTTTTCGCCGTTAAATGTTAAGTATAATAAAAATCTGTATATTAACTAAGTTAGACACACAGTCCAGCGGTGGACTGTGTGTAAGGTTAAAGCACAGGTCCCGGGTTCGAGACCTGTTGACAGCACCGGGTTGATAATTAAAATCCTTTTTAAAAATTAAATGAAATTTTGAATAAACTGAATTAGTATATAAATATAATTAAAAACAGGATTATTTCGGGTTAGACACGTAGCTCAGTTGGTAGAGCTGCGTGCACGCGAACGGGAGGTCTCGGGTTCGAGTCCTGCCCGGCGCATACATTTACACAATAAAACCGGTCAAACAGTCAAGGGTCAACGGTCAACGCAAAAGTCAACATATTTTTATATTTTTATTTATTTAATTTAATTTAAAAATCAATTAAAATACTTAAAAATAATCTTTTTAAAGATAGGAAATAGCCTTAAACTCACAAAAATATATCTAAAAATCCTATTAAAATTATTAATAAAATCCACTCATTTACTATATCTTCCGTTATTATTTAGGTTAGTTAATACTCGTTGTTCAATCCTTCAAACTCGTGCGCATCTCATCGTCTCCAACCAAACGCACCCAATGTGAGTGAATCTCTACAAATTCCCCGTTTTAATCACGTTTTTGGGGTGTATCATGTGTCTTGCCATTTATTATATTTAAATCATTGTGCATACATCATATCATGAACAAATGTGTATTCAGCTTGTTTCAACTGTTGTGTGGTTATTGTTTAGATTTAATTTATTATTTTCAGTACATGCAATTTCATAGCGCCGCTCCCCATTACATTATGAGCGTTGAGCAGTTCCCCATTACATTATGAGCGTGAACCTGGCGTTGCCAACATACAATCGGCTCCGTTTGATTGAGCCTTGATCACACAGACATTCATCATAGGCCGTCTGTTCCCCATTACATTATGAGCGTGAACTTGACGTTGCCAACATATACAGTTTCATTCATGTTATACATTCATGCAAGTTCATATGTTATTGTATGTTATAGTTTGTGATTGTTATTGTTACTGTTTGATTATTTACATTTGCTCACATATGACTATTGCACAACTTTTCCTTGATAAAAATAACATGAAATCAATGATAAATGTTTATCTAACAAGGTTCACTCGCCAACTTATGTTGACCCCAAAACCCCCATTTTTACACATGATACAGGTGAACCAGCTGCAGCAAGAAACACATAGGATTGGCTTAGAAGAATAAACTGATTTAGAGCTTGGATTGTTAGTTTGGTTATTTTCTTTTGTATTCGTATGGACATGTTTGGATTATTGAGAATGTAATTTTGACTTTAATAAATATGAAACATATTAGTAAATATCATGAGCTTTGGTGATAACCCAATTATGCCCCGACTCTTATTCCGCTGCGGGTCGGGGTGTGACAGATTGGTATCAGAGCCATGACTATAGGGATATAGGATAGGTTATTAGACCCTTAGAGCCTATACTATAGTTGATTAGAAATTTAATATTTTTTGTGTGTTACATGCAAAATTCATGATGTTTATATGTTTTATGTTTAATGTTACATTCAATGTTATGCAAGCATGTTCATAAGTACATATTAGTATATAATGCCTATCATGAATCAAATTCTCATAACATATCATATCAATGAAAGCACACATCACATCATTTTCATGATTGTTTTTACAATGATTTTTGTATTTTCAAATCACATCAAAGTGAGTTCTCATGACGGGCATGTAGTAACTGGAAGGGTACAAGTACCGGTAGTCGGAACGTCCTGTCTAGGCTGGCATTCGTATAAATCCAAAATAAAGGACCAGTTTGCCTACCTGGGGACTAACGATGAGAGTGCGAAGTACCTATTAGGCCAAAGCATGCTATACCAAACGTTATGGGAGCTAACCCCACTTTGAGTTGTCATTGTGTCTACACCTGGACACATTCCGACCATACATCTCGTAAACATATTTCGTGGTTTTCATTCGGGTGATGCGAGTGTTAAATCGCCAATACTAATGTGAATCCTACCAAGCCAATAGACATGGGGGCCCACATGACTATACAGGTGAAGGTATGGGGGACATTTGAGGCCCAACATGAGCAAACCCAAGACATCCTATGGATGTAGTTGCATTATTGATATTTATGTTATTTTCATTTTCTTTAAGACACATGACACCTAAAAAGACTCCATAAACTCACAATCTTCTTATGTATGTTCCTGTAGATGTCGGCTAGACAACAACGAGGGGGTAAAAGATCAGGAAGGTCTCACGAACGCTTGGCCACTCAAATCACAAAATAAATGGCCGCGGTGCTTCCTGACATTATGGTTCAAGTACAACAAGCTCTCGCCACAAATCCCACTAATCCTCCTCAGCAAGAAAACCAGGACATCGGCAACCCGCCTACCAAAAAGTGCTCATATAAACATTTCAAGTCTTGCGATCCTCCTAAATTTGAAGGGACCGAAGGTGTCACTGCTCTCCTCCACTGGTTTGAGGAAATGGAAAACACCTTCCTCAACTGCGATTGTCCCGATGATCGCAAGGTTCGATACGCGACCAGAAGACTATTTGGGGTAGCTCTTACCTGGTGGAATACTGAAAAGGGTAAGAGAGGAATCGAAGATGCTATGGCCTTAACGTGGGAGGAGTTAAGGGAAATCATGACTAGGCGGTTCTGTCCTAGGAGTGAGATTAAAAAGTTGGAGGACGAATTTCATTCTTTGAAGCAAAAGGAGGGAGATCATACTTCCTACAACAAGAGGTTCTTAGAGTTGAACCAAATGGTCCCTAACTTGTTCACCCCAGTTTACCGCTTAATCGATCATTATATTTGAGGTCTTCCCTCGAAAATTCAAGATTCAGTTCTCAGCACTTCGCCAGCAACACTTGAAGCTGCTATGGAACTAGCTACTGAACTGACCAAGAATCGAATTCGCAACGGTAAGTTTAAAGAAGAGAAAACGAAAGCCTCTGTTGAGGGCCAAACTTCAAACCATTCCACCTCCTCCTCTAAGTTTGCTAACAAGAGGAAACGTAACACCAGAAACTTCGCTGTCACACAAACCAATTTCCCTATCCCTGCTGCACCCATTACCCAAGTTGCCCCTTCACCCGCACCATACAAAAGACCTTACTCTGGCCCATTACCAAAATGCAACCGTTGCCAATACCACCATTTTCCTGATCATCCCTGCCAACATTGCACCGGCTGTGGTCGCGCAGGTCATACTGTTCCAACCTGTCGCATACCTCAGCGAACGAACCGCCACCAGCCTTCAACCCAAACCCACCAACAATTAATGGGTCAAGCCCAACAACCCCTACTATTACCACCTACCCAACATTTAGCCCAATCATACTACCAACCCAACTATCCTATGGTACAACCTATGCGGGCTTGCTACAATTGTGGAGACCCAAGCCACTTTAGAAACACTTGTCCAAGGTTGGTGAACATTATTCATGCTCAAGCCCAAGCCAATCTGGTGAATCAAGCTAACCAAGCTCCTCCACCTACAAGAGGAAGGGCTTTCAACATCAACGCTAATCAGGCTAGAGCTGACAGTAATGTGGTTAACGGTACGTTTCTTATCGATGGTAGTTATGCATCCATGTTGCGCGGATAAAAGTTTTGTGTCCTTAGAGTTTGAACCCATCCTAAACCAAAATCGTGATAAGCACATGGAATCCATAACAATAGAAGTTGCTGACGGGAAGCCGGTCTCATTAAACTCTATTATACGCAATTGTACTCTCACCTTAAACGACCACGACTTTCCAGTTGACCTTATTCCTATGAAGTTGGGAAGTTTTGATATTATAATTGGTATGGACTGGCTCAGTCAACATCAGGCAGAAGTTGTATGCCACGAAAAGTTTATACGCATTCCTCTTTCAAACGGTCAGACTCTACGAATCTTTGGAGAAACCTCGTCTAAAGGGCTCAGATTAATGTCCTGTCTTCAAGCTCAAAAATATCTTCGCAAGAATTATGTCGCATTTTTAACCCATGTCGTCAAAAAGGGAACCATGGAGAAGAAACTCGAAGACATCCCATAGTAAAAGATTTTCCGCAAGTTTTTCCTGACGACATTTCAGGACTTCCTCCCGTGAGAGAAGTCGAATTTCGCATCGATCTCGTACCTGGTGCTACACCAGTTGCAAAGTCTCCTTATAGGTTAGCCCCATCCGAAATGCAAGAGCAGCCAGTCAATTGCCAGAGTTGACTGACAAAGGATTCATACGTCCTAGCTCCTCGCCTTGGGGTGCACCTGTCCTTTTTGTGAAGAAGAAAGATGGATCGTTTCGCATGTGCATCGACTACAGAGAACTCAACAAGTTAACAATCAAGAATCACTCTCCATTACCTCGCATTGATGATCTTCTTGACCAACTTCAAGGTGCCAGCTGCTTTTCAAAAATCGACCTTCGATCTGGTTATCATCAACTTAGAGTACATGAAGAAGACGTCCTAAAGACCGCTTTTCGAACTCGTTATGGTCATTATGAATTCATGGTCATGCCATTTGGTTTAACCAACGCTCCAGCTGTCTTCATGGATCTAATGAACAGAGTCTGCAAACCCTATCTCGATCGTTTTGTTATAGTCTTTATCGACGACATCCTCATTTATTCAAAGTCTAAGTCTGATCATGAGCGACATCTTCGACTCATCCTTACACTCCTAGAGAATGAAAAGCTTTACGCCAAATTCTCCAAATGCGAATTCTGGTTAAAAGAGGTACAATTCCTTGGACATGTAGTCAATGACAAGGGAATACATGTCGACCCCTCAAAGATCAAAGCGGTACAAGAATGGCAAGCACCACGTACACCAACTGAAGTAAGATCATTCCTTGGCTTGGCTGGTTATTATCGCCATTTCATTTCAAACTTCTCTCGCATTGTTGTACCACTCACAGCTTTAACTCATAAGGGAAAACCCTTCATATGGGGACCCAAACAAGCAGAAGCCTTCCAAACCCTTAAACAAAAACTCTGTGATGCACCAATCCTCACTCTTCCTGAAGGTTGTGATGACTTCGTGGTTTATTGCGACGCGTCAGGGCAAGGACTAGGCTGTGTTCTAATGCAAAGAGGAAAGGTTATAGCTTATGCTTCGAGACAACTCAAGATTCATGAGAAGAACTACACCACCCATGACCTAGAACTTGGAGCCATTGTGTTCGCTCTTAAGATATGGAGACATTATCTCTATGGTACTAAGTGTGAAATATACACTGACCACAAGAGTCTTCAACATATCTTCAATCAAAAGGAGTTAAACATGAGGCAACGAAGATGGGTCGAACTGCTAAATGACTACGACTGTGAAATTCGGTACCACCCTTGCAAAGCAAATGTGGTGGCTGATGCACTCAGTCGAAAGGGTTATGCGAACTCCATTCGTCTTCTATGTTCGCAAATCATAACTGACATTAAAGATCAAATTCGAGAAGCCCAACATGTTTCAGTAACGGAGGATGATGTACGAAAGGAGCTGTCCTGTGGAGCTGAACTTAAAATTGAAACTAAATCTGACAGTATTCTGTACTACCTAGATCGCATATGGATTCCTGACCACAACAACCTTCGTGAAATTCTTATGAATGAGGCTCACAAAACACAATACTCTATACACCCAGGAGCCGATAAGATGTATCAAGACCTTCGATACACCTATTGGTGGCCTGGAATGAAAAAGGATATTGCTGTTTTTGTTTCCAAGTGCCTTACATGTTCCAAGGTGAAAGCTGAACACCAAAGACCCTCAGGACTTCTGGTCCAACCTGAAATACCTGTATGGAAGTGGGAAAACATAACCATGGACTTCATTACCGGGTTACCTCGCACTTCTGGTGGGTATGACACTATATGGGTAATCATTGATCGACTTACAAAATCAGCTCACTTTATTCCTATCCGCAAAGATTTCAAGAACGAAAAGCTAGCTCGTATTTATATCAGCGAAATCGTAAGCCGACATGGTGTACCGTTAAGCATTATTTCAGATCGTGATGGTCGTTTCACTTCACGAACATGGCAAGCTGTACAAGCCGCTTTGGGTACGCGATTAGATCTCAGTACCGCCTATCATCCTCAAACTGATGGACAATCTGAACGCACCATTCAAACTCTTAAAGATATGCTTCGAGCATGTGTCATAGACTTCAAGGGAAATTGGGACGCTCACCTACCATTAGTTGAATTTTCGTACAACAACAGCTATCATTCAAGCATCGGCATGGCACCTTTTGAAGCTTTATACGGTCGTAAGTGCCGATCTCCAGTATGTTGGCACGAAATTGGGGAAGCTCAAATCACCGGTCCAGAATTGATTCAAGAAACCACAGACAAGATCCATCAAATCCGAAACAATCTTCTAGCGGCTCAAAGTCGTCAAAAGAGTTATGCAGAAACGACGAAAGCCTTTGGAGTTTAACAGTGGTGATCATGTACTTTTAAAAGTATCACCGTGGAAGGGAGTAGTTCGTTTTGGTCAAAAAGGCAAGCTAGCACCACGCTACGTAGGACCTTTCAAGATACTCGAAAGAGTAGGACCTGTAGCATACAAGCTTGATCTACCAGAAGAACTCAACAGGATTCACCCCACATTCCACGTATCAAACTTGAAGAAGTGCCTCGCTGATGAGAACCTCCATATTCCTCTGGAAGATATTCAGATTGATGAATCTATGCATTTTATTGAAAGACCAGTAGAGATCATGGACTTCGGAGAAAAACGTCTACGACGAAGTCGCATTCCAATTGTTAGGGTACGCTGGGAGTCGAAACGGGGACCTGAGTTTACTTGGGAACGTGAAGACTCAATGCGCGAAAAATACCCGCATCTTTTTCCTATTACTACTTAAATTTCGGGACGAAATTCCTAAAAGTAGGGGATACTATAACATTTGTCAAAAACGGGTTTTCCAAACCCGCTCCGTTTGTAATCGAATATCAGTTATAAATGTTTCGTTGCGTATTTATGTCAGTTTTAATTTTTAATGATGCATAATTAATAAGCAAACTAGAATATAAAAGTTATAATTGATAAAAAGTAAAAATAAAATAATTAAAAAGAAAATTTGGCTGTCGGGACTCGAACCCGGGTCAGCCGGGTTTAAACTCAAAGCTTTATCACACACACATATAACCACTCCGCCACTTGTTGTTTTCTGTAAATACTAGGAAACAATTGAATTTTATGGTCTATCATAAATTAATCCGGTTATGCCAACTGTAACCGAAATCGGTCACCAAACGTCCAAAGACGTTTGATTGATCGCGGTTTACTGAGTTTAACCGATACACCGACACTTCCAATCAATTTTGCTTTGAATGAACTTGAATTCTAGAGTGAATCGGTTTTAATAACCGAAAACTTTCAATTCCTCAATTACTTCAATCTTTGTCCTCTCTCGCGACTCAAACACACTCTGCCAACCTTCAATTGCATTTTCGCACAACTTTCAGTCCGTCGGAGAAGCTATTTGAACTCGCCGGACTTTCGCCGGAAAACCGTGTTTTCCATCAAATCAGTAAGTCTCTCAATTCTTTCGTTGTCTATCAATTGTTAAGCTATTGCTAACTCAAACCCTTCAATCGGAATCGATTTCAGACGTCGTTATCGGATAATTCCCGCTCGCCGGAAAACTTCTGAAAATCCTTATCTTCAGCTGTAACACGGTATAGACATTCAAACCTCCTGATAACTCTTGTTTAATACTTCAATTCCTCGCTTAACTAATCAAAACTGTTAATTTATTCGTTCAGTCGAAATCAGTAAAAACAGAGCCGACGACTTGCCGGAATTCTGAGATAAATCGTTCTCTGGTATGTTTACTTCTAAAAATCATCTCTGTCATTTCATATTAGTCTGTTGAATGTTTGTCAATCGAATTAAACAAGAAACAATAGAGTAATCACAGACTGTAATTTTGTAACGAAGAAGACGATGATAGTTTGATTATAAGTTTAATAAAATCTGGATATTATCTCGGGTTAGACACACAGTCCAGCGTGGACTGTGTGCACATACATATCACATGCCGCGAGTTCGATCCTTGACACACGTATGCTCTGTAATAAAAATGTTTTGTTTTTCTAACTGAACCGGATCCTTTTCGCCGTTAAATGTTAAGTATAATAAAAATCTGTATATTAACTAAGTTAGACACACAGTCCAGCGGTGGACTGTGTGTAAGGTTAAAGCACAGGTCCCGGGTTCGAGACCTGTTGACAGCACCGGGTTGATAATTAAAATCCTTTTTAAAAATTAAATGAAATTTTGAATAAACTGAATTAGTATATAAATATAATTAAAAACATGATTATTTCGGGTTAGACACGTAGCTCAGTTGGTAGAGCTGCGTGCACGCGTACGGGATGTCTCGGGTTCGAGTCCTGCCCGGCGCATACATTTACACAATAAAACCGGTCAAACAGTCCAGGGTCAACGGTCAACGCAAAAGTCAACATATTTTTATATTTTTATTTATTTAATTTAATTTAAAAACAATTAAAGTACTTAAAAATAATGTTTTTAAAGATAGGAAATAGCCTTAAACTCACAAAAATATATCTAAAAATCATATTAAAATTATTAATAAAATCCACTCATTTACTATATCTTCCGTTATTATTTAGGTTAGTTAATACTCGTTGTTCAATCCTTCAAACTCGTGCGCATCTCATCGTCTCCAACCAAACGCACCCAATGTGAGTGAATCTCTACAAATTCCCCGTTTTAATCACGTTTTTGGGGTGTATCATGTGTCTTGCAATTTATTATATTTAAATCATTGTGCATACATCATATCATGAACAAATGTGTATTCAGCTTGTTTCAACTGTTGTGTGGTTATTGTTTAGATTTAATTTATTATTTTCAGTACATGCAATTTCATAGGCCGCCGCTCCCCATTACATTATGATGTGTTGAGCAGTTCCCCATTACATTATGAGCGTGAACCTGGCGTTGCCAACATACGATCGGCTCCGTTTGATTGAGCCTTGATCGCACAGACATTCATCATAGGCCGTCCGTTCCCCATTACATTATGAGCGTGAACGTGACGTTGCCAACATATACAGTTTCATTCATGTTATACATTCATGCAAGTTCATATGTTATTGTATGTTATTGTATGTTATAGTTTGTGATTGTTACTGTTACTGTTTGATTATTTACATTTGCTCACATATGACTATTGCACAACTTTTCCTTGATAAAAATAACATGAAATCAATGATAAATGTTTATCTAACAAGGTTCACTCGCCAACTTATGTTGACCCAAAACCCCCATTTTTACACATGATACAGGTGAACCAGCTGCAGCAAGAAACACATAGGATTGGCTTAGAAGAATAAACTGATTTAGAGCTTGGATTGTTTAGTTTGGTTATTTTCCTTTGTATTCGTATGGACATGTTTGGATTATTGAGAATGTAATTTTGACTTTAATAAATATGAAACATATTAGTAAATATCATGAGCTTTGGTGATAACCCAATTATGCCCCGACTCTTATTCCGCTGCGGGTCGGGGTGTGACAAGAATTGAAACAATTGATGAAGGACGAGTTCTGTCCTCTCCATGAGCTTCAAAAACTCGAAAACGAGTTCTGGAATTTGAAGCAAATTGGGAGCGACACCGCTAGTCTGATAGCACGTTTCAAACAACTCAGTATCCTCTGCCCTGGCCAAGTCGACACCACACCCAAAGCCATTGCCAAGTTCATCCATTGCCTTCCATCCGTTTTAATGAACCATGTCACATCTGCCTGTCCCAAAACCCTCGATGATGTCTACAGTTTAGCCACTGCACTCAACAACAAATGCATCCTCGATGGAACCTATGACAAGGTTTCAACAAAGAGTGCACACCAAGCTACCACCAACACTACCACTGCTGAACCTTCACCCTCCCAACCCTCCAAGAAACAAGAACAAGAAGCGGAAGGCTTCTAGTCAGAATTGCGCAGTTGTTACTCCGCCAAACCATCAGCCTATCCAAACAGTAACCGCCATTACCCCTGCAACCAACGAGCAACCAAAACGAGGCTACATTGGATCTCATCCCCAGTGTGCTAACTGCTCATACCATCACCCTAGCAATGCTCCATGCCGCAAATGCGCCCAATGTCATAGGTTTGGGCATTTTGCCGACCGTTGCCGAAACATCCCTCAATCCCAAAACCATCAACCTCAGGCCATCATCCCAAACCCTGTCCCTAACCACCCTCAACCTAAAGTTGCTCATGTGTGAGCATGTTTCAAGTGTGGCTAATCACCTTGCCAATGTCTGCACACAGCGCAGCAACAACCAGCAGTCATAACCCCAACACAGCAGCAGCAGCCTCAACCAGCTTGAGGTAGAGCTTTTGTTCTCACCTCCGCTCAGGCGTAAAACGCCAACGACGTTATAACTGGTACGTTTCTCTTCAACCATGTCTATGCTTCTTGTCTTTTTGATATTGGCGCCGATAAATATTTTGTATCTGTTGAATTCGAACCCTTGCTTAAGTATAAATGCTCTAAGTTACCAAAATCATTCGTTGTCGAAGTCGCAAATGGTAAATCCGTCACCATCGATTCCGTTCTTTCTAAGTGTTCTTTAAATCTTAACGATCATATGTTTTCAATCGACCTCATACCAATGCAATTGGGAAGCTTCGATATCATAGTAGGCATGGATTAGCTTAGTCGAGTTCGTGCTGAAGTTGTTTGTTCCGAGAAATTCATTCGTCTTCCTCTTCCTAATGGTGATTCTTTACACGTATATGGCGAGAAACATTCGAAAGGTCTTAAGCTCATGTCGTGTACTCAAGCGAACAAGTACCTACGCAAGGAATACTTCACCTTTCTTGCCACGTTGTGGAAAAGAAGGACAAAGGTCCAGGCATAAGTGATGTTCCCGTCGTGTGCGAATTCCCTGGTGTTTTTCCCGATGATCTACCTGGCCTTCCTCCTCCTCGTTCTGTTGACTTTCGCGTTGACCTCATACTGTAACACTCTAACCCGTTTATTCTAATATTTTGATAAAACCATAGATAATTAGGTCCTAATTTTTTTTTAAACATAAACAATAAAACTTATACGTCTCGGTTGATTGATAACCCAAACGAACCGACATAACAGACTATACACTTAATTACGGTTTAAGAACATTAAGGTTTTAAAATTGAACTTTGTTGAGCATGATCATGCTTCTTTCTTCTCATGATTGTTTTCAAAATATAACGGTTTCATAATGTTCGTTCTTCGCGTACTTGGTCGTCCTTCCGTCCGGTTCCAGTCAAGAGAAAACCTATCATAAACACTAAAACCCATTAGTGTTTAAGTTAAATAGTCAACGCGAGTTAAAACAACGAAAGAAAACATCTTTTTGCTAAAACATGGTGCTCTCGCATTGCGCAACGGGCAACCATTTATTCCCTATTACTCAACTGACCTGTTAGGAGGCATTTCACACTCTAAAACATGCCTCCTACTTTATTACCAACATACTAATTATTTCCATCAACAATAACTCGATTACAGTTGTTTACATTAAACAAACCTTATCTTTTTCATTGATTTATTCCGGTGTAGCATTTACCCAAAACGACCCACTAGTAGGCTTTAAGCCAAAAAGCTTACACCTCCACTTTTACGCTACCGGAATCTTTATCCCAATTATAAGAACCATTTTTTTAACCTTTAAGGGCAATTTGTCAGATTCATCACCCTTGGTCATTTTAGTTAACTTTAGCCCTTTTTGAAACCGGGGGTCCTTTAGAGGTTTCGATTAAAAATGTGGGCATTTGAACTCTTTATAAAATTATCAACATTTTTCTGTCAACCACTATTTTATTGATAAAACATCGGCATGAACCGCATTGAACATTTCATTAAAATGTATAAAACTTACCAAACATCCTTTATGCTGTAAAACAACTTTTGGTCAAATATTGTGTCAAAACTCGATGGTTAAGACCTCGAAATAATTTCTGTAAGTAATGGAATTGTTGCTGTCAACAACTAATTTATTGACAAAACATCCGCGAAAACCTCGTCAAACAACTTTAGAAAAATCTATAAAATTACCAAACATCCTTCATGTTGTAAGACAACTTCTGGTCAAATATCGTGTCAAACTCACCCGAGCCTTTTGTAAACTCTTACTTATTACAAAGTATTTGTTCTCTTTAACTAGCGTTAGCTTTGATTATTTAAAATCCCAACGCTTATCTGGTTAATCTTTTACCATTGATGGTATTTTACCAGTTCTTTAATATTAACGGGGTTTAATTACAAAACCCGTTTTTGGGGTGTTACAAGTCTACCTCCCTTAAAGAGGTTTCGACCCCGAAACCTTTATTACGTAGTTCCTTAGGTTAACCCAATGGACTTGGGTTTGTTTTCACCTGAGCGTTGCTCATATTTTAATTAGTCACTGATCTTACCAGGAAGATGAGCCAATGTCCTCCGGACTCCCAAATGGTGTACGACTCCTTTCTTGCTCTTATTTGTAACACCCTAAATCGCGTAAAACAACACGCGGCGGAAACATTTGGGGAGTCACGTTACAAATTGTTATATAACACATGGTATTTGAAAATATGTTTTATTGAATATTAACACAATTACATTGTCCTCGGAATTTAAAATAAACAAAACAAGTATATTATTTGTCTTTCTTGTTTTAAGGTTGTGAAAGCTAGGATTGGCCCAACTTGTGAGCTTCCGGTCAGACTTGCTAAACTAACAGAGGCGGAATTCATTGTTAGCTGATTGAACAAACAACAGAACACGAGTGATGATTACTGTTTAACCGTCTGTTTCGTATATTGATAAACTTCGTAACGATTACAGACTCGAGCAGGGCTTCGCCTCTGATCACCAAAAAACAACATACATGACAAACATCCTAAGTCACCTATTTATAGGCAAGACTAGACAACAAATAGGAACTTAGGACAAGGAATTTTCATACGAAATTTTCGTACAAAAATTCTTACAATATTTCGTGCGAAAATTCTGCTAAATAAACAAAACTTTCAGTTAATAACATTTGACGCTTCGAAACCCTATCTATACATCAGACTCATCCTAGACGTAGGCAATAGACATATGTGCACCAACAGACTCCCCCTTGGATGTTGCCGCAGTCTTGGACAGTCTTCAAAACTTTTCTGCAAAAATCTTTTATCATATTTAACTTGATTATCCGAAGAAGCGTTTGCGAGGCTTCCGACGCTCCTCTGAAGCAATGGGAGTTTGATCTGTAGGAGGAGGTCAATTGTACGTGTTCCCAAACTTGAACCTTTCACGAGACGCCAGCTTTCGTCTTGCCTCAATTCTTTCTTCATTCTGATCTTTCTTTTTCTGCTCTTTATCTTCAAGCTTTCTCCATGAGGTGTTCCAACTTTTACCTGAATTAACATTGTTAGCATAACATACATTAACAATCCTCTGGAACTGCATGGCCTGCTATTTATCTTTTTCTTCATAACTGATCTTGATGAAGAATAGGCGTTCAATATCTTTCTCTGAGTAGTTGACCACCCACATTGGATCTAACACTCAGATTGCCACAACCCATAAATTCTCTTATGCATGATCACGGTTTCAAATAGATCTTCAGACATATCCCATGACCCTTCTTCAGGCTCGACACAAATAACAGCCTCTCCAGTACTTGAATCATAGTGCCACCATTTGAAGATTTTATAAAAATCTTGTTCCATTTTCTTCAAAGGCATATTCTTCATAACACGCGGCCGTTTAACAATCAAAGTCACATCTTTTTCTTTCGTTACTGGATCGATCTTTGTGACTGTTTGAGGCTTGTGGGTTTCCAGTAATTGAAGCCATGAGTTTCTTCAAACTTGATTAACTTCCAAAGACGTTGATCATTCGGTCGTAGCTTCATGCTAAATGTCTTGGTCTGTACCAACTCTTTCACATCCCATTCTGGCTTCAATCCATACTCATGTTTTAAAGCATACACATCCAGTTCCTCAATCCATCCCCAACTGATAATGTCACCCAGAGATGCATCAGGGTCTCTGGTGAAGAAAGCTAATGGACTACGGAACTTTCTTTCTGGCGGCATTTCCTTGAACCACTTCTTCTTCATTTCAATGATCTCTTCTTTGGTTGGTGGTTTAAGGGTCGTGCCATCTTTCACTGCTTCTGCTACCTTTTGCTTTAGCATATCATCGTTCATTTCAGCAGTCATTTCGTCATGGGTAGGAAACACATCTGTTCCCTCACCTGTATATCTTGCCGCTTCATTATCCTCATCTGAATCACAATCTTCAATGATGACTCTGTCATAATCGTTTGCTTACGGGATGTCTTCAAAAACATAGTCATTCGGCTCTGAGCTTGTGTTCTTTAACTCCTCTTCAAAGTCAAACTTAAATGAATCTTCTTGTAAGCCAAACATTTCTGCAAGATCAACCTTTGAGTAGTTATGAACATACTCTCCTTCTTCAACATCGTGCTCAAGGTAGATGACTTTGGGCTTTGGCACTGATTCATCAACTTCAATCGATGACTCCCCCTGAACCTGTTCATCTGTTAGTTCAAAAATAGAGTCGTCCATGTAAGCGTCAACAATCACGTTTTCATTATCAAATAAGCTTGCTACATATTCGAATCCTTCCTTCTCTAAATGATCATACGTTCCGTCTACCATTTCATCAATCTCCTTCTCTAATTCCCTCTGTGCTATCTCCTTTTCTTTCGTCATCGACTCTAAGAACCCTTCCCCCTGAAGCACAAACCTCTTGCTTACATCAACGGTTGGATCATAGATGACTATCTCAGAAGATACTGGCACGGATTCAACTTCTGGTGCAGATTGTTCGATCACAGGATCCGATGAAACAACAGCTTCCTGCATATGCGAGCTAGAGGCAGGAATATCATCAATCTTTCGCTTTCCTCTGCATTCTGCATCTGATAGAGCTTTAGAAGCTTGTTCTCTTTCTGTAGCTTCTTCTCTCTCAATTTCTCAATTTCATCAGTGAGAGAGATCCCCAAAGTTCGAACTAAAATCTTCTTCATGAGCTCAACCTGCCTGTTGTTCGACTCACATTCAGCCTCATACTCTTCCATCTTCTTGATTATTCTCTGATTCTCAGTCTCATAGCTTTGGAGAGTTGCCTTCAGAGTCTCTCTTTCATTTTCCAGCACCTTAATCCTTTCTTCGTAAACAGTAACTTTTTGTGAAGCTTGAAAGTATCTCTTGCTATCATCAGTAACAAACCTCAAAATCTCCCTGATACTATCTCAATTTGATTCAAGGATCTTAATCTTCTCATCGGCAATCTTTAACTTTTCTTTCAACTCATTGAGTCTTCCAACATAAACGTCATCAGCTGTGAGTTTATCTCCCCCTGGGATGGCCTCATAATCAAAGAAATAGTCATCAAAGGCTGTATCAGCTAGAGGATGTTGTTGTGAAGGATGAGCTGACGCTGTAGCTTGTGCCTGAGAGACATCAGGATGAGGGCTGACAGGCTGACGTGGAGGAGAAACAACAGGAGGCTCAAAGACTGGAGGAGGAGATGGAATAGGAACCTCTGAAGTAGTGTGTTGAGGAGGAGGAGAGACATGTTGAGCAGACACACTTGGTGTTTCAATAGCTGGAGGACGCTGAGACGTTGGAGTAGGAGATGGAGGACGTTCAAAAGTTGTTTCAACAGTTGGAGCAACCGGAGCCTCGATAGTCTTTGTTCTCAGCTTAATTCTTAGCTTCTTAGCAGTCGACTCAGGCTTTCGAGCTGCACCATGCTTAACCCTCTTTCCAGTTTTCTTCCTCGCAGGTTTGACCACTGTGATATCCTATTCGGCCTCAGATGGCTCATATGTTGTGTCATCATCACCAGTAGCCTTACGTTTCTTATCTTCGGCCAACTTCCTTTCTCTTTCTCTCTTCTCTTGCTCTTTTCTTTCTCTATATTTCTTTTCTCATTCTCTCCTTTCCTCAGAATTGGTACTTGATGATGGCCCTTCATCATCACCACCACCAGCTGCTGTCTCAACTCCAACCATACCTTCAATCTCCTCAGCAGATTCTCTAACAGATTCATCATGAATTGCTTCCTCGGTGCACACAGTTTCTTCAACGGTAACATGCTCGACATCAGGTTCATCAATAAAACCTGTACCAACACTTGGTTTTTTCTTTTGTCGCTTGGGGGCCGAGGAGGAAGTCTCTGATGATTTCTTCCTTTTAGCGGTAGAGGAAGAAGAACCAGCTTTCTTACTTCCATAATGACCTTTCACTCCCTCACCCTTGATGTACCATATACTTCGTTTCTCAACAAAATTTTCCATCATACTCCATTCTTCGCTTTCATCACCATTGCCCTCATTCCTCCATTTACCTTCCGGCGGAGCAACATAATCAGCCTTGACGAACGTTCCAAAAAATAGGCTTAAAAGCTGGAGCCTTTCCCCCTTTACGGTAGTTGCTGATGTTGTGGAGGTCAAACGAAGACATATGCTCTAACTTCAAAATATCTTCCTTCTTTTTCTCGAGATTGGGGTGTAGGTGGTCGAGGATCATCTAAACAAATCTAGGGTACTGCAAGAATCGTCCATTACTGTAACATCCGTCAAAAACCGGGTTAACCAAACCCGCTTCGTTTATTAACCGAACATCCAGTTAAAATTTTCGTTGCGTATTTAATACTCAAATTAATTTTATACGATACATAATTAATAAATATATTAGAATTTAAAATTTATAATTGAAAATTTATAATAAATAATGAAATAAAAATTAATTGCGGACGCCGGGTTTCGAACCCGAGTCACTCTCAAGACCAAACGCACTTAACACCACTCCGCCATGCACAATAGTTATATGATTTCTGAAACAAAAAAAACTCTTATACGAAAACTCTTAGAGTCACCGGTTTGAACAAATTCTGTAACCGCCGACTCAATCATTGAATCCGACGGTTGACTCCGTAATCACGTAAATGTAATTGATGATAAACGTCGGTTATAACCGAAAACTCAATCAATTTCACTCATGAACCGAGAATTTCATAATCGAAAACTTGAAATCACATATACTTAAAAAATACCTTCAGTCAGGAAAACCCAACTCGCTTATTCACTCGAATTAACTCTATCTCTACAAGTCCCTATTCAGCAAAAACAACTCGCTGGAATTCTCTGCAAGTCGCCGGAAAACCGAACCCCTTTCATCTCTGTTGCCTTACTTTATAAACAGAACATCTAGAGCTCATACCGAAGTCACTCACACTCGCCTCAAACTTTCTGAAGATCCTCTGCCGCAAGATACACGTCGCCGGAATAACCTGCTGCCATCGGAATCTCGCCGGAGAAACAGGGGATCACTGTTCGGTATATCTTACACCTAATCTCTCTCATTTTTATTAATCTCATATGTAGTTAATTACAATTTACTAAAGAAATTGATGAATGTATCGAAACAGTCGGGATTGGTTTCTGGGTAAAGTTTAACGAAGAAGATGAAGCTTCGGTTGTATATATATTTAATGTAAATCGAGTTATATCTCGGGTTAGACACACAGTCCAGCGGTGGACTGTGTGCGATTTTAAAGCATACGTCCCGGGTTCGAGTTCTGTTGTGTTCCGATTCACTGAAATAAAATGCCTTTTTATAAAAGCCAAATCCTGAAACATGTAATCAGTGTATAAGTATAATTAAAACAAGTTATATAAACGGGTTAGACACACAGTCCAGCGGTGGACTGTGTGCAAACGATTAACACACGTCTCGAGTTCGATCCTTGACACAATCTCATTCTCTGTAATTAAAAATGTTCTTTTTTAAACCAAACCGGATCAACTCACTGTAAGATGTTAAGTATAATAAAAATCAGTATATTAACCAGGTTAGACACACAGTCCAGCGGTGGACTGTGTGCAACACTAAACAACAGGTCCCGGGTTCGAGACCTGTTGTGTGCACCGTTCCGATATAATTAAATCCTTTTTAAAAAATAAATGATTTCTGATTAAATTAAATAGTGTATAAATATAATTAAAAACAGAAATATTTCGTGTTAGACACGTAGCTCAGTTGGTAGAGCTGCGTTCACGCGTACGGGAGGTCACGGGTTCGAGTCTCACCCAGCGCATACATACACACGGTCCGTCCGGTCAACTGGTCAACGGTCAACGGTCAACTGGTCAAAAAGTCAAAATTTTTATTTTTCTTTTATTTATTTATTTTATTCAAAAATCAATTAAAAATACTTAAAAATAATATTTTTAAAGCTAGAAAATTTCCTTGAACTCCAAAAATAAACCTAACAATCCCATTAAGAACACTAATTGAAAATACTAATCTCAAATAAGAGTCTATTTATTTATCGAACTATGATGTTATTATTTAGGTTAGTTCCCTTGTCGATTAAATCCGAATTCGTGCGCATTCATCATCAATCCAAGAAACGCACCCACTGTGAGTGAATTCTTACAAATTCCCCTTTTTATTCGTGTTTTGGGGTGTATCATGTGTCGCTTAAATTAATTCGCTTATTCAAACTCGTGCTATACCATATTATGATCTAAACTTAGGATGTAAATATTGTTTGTTGTGATGTATTACATATTGTCAAGTTGTATGCAAATTAATTGTTAGGCCCATCAGTTCCTTGTGGGAGACGAATTGAACAACGCGTGCCTTAAAACTCATTCATTAGGCCCATCAGTTCGTAGAACAACGCGTGCCTCAAAACTCATTCATTAGGCCCATCAGTTCCTCGTGGGAGACGAGTTGAACAACGCGTGCCTCAAAACAATCAATTGTTGTATGTGTGTGCAATATTTAATATTATGTGTATTGTGAATAAATTTACATCTACATTTACTCATATGTGGTTATGCACTTTATTTTATAATCAATACAATAAACTCGTTTAAATGTTTTTCATAGGATTCACTCGCCAACTTTTTGTTGATCCAAAAACCATTTTTACACATGATACAGGTGGACAGGATGAAGCAAGGAAAACATAGGAAAAGTGCCTTAGAAGAAAAATAATGAAGGCTAGAAATATGTATTGAACATGTTGTACTAGTATGATTTGATTGTATGATCTTCTTTAAAATTGTAATAATAAATATGAAACATTATAATAAATGTCATGAGCTTTGATGAAAACCCAATCATGCCCCGATCACCTTTTCCGCTGCGGGTCGGGCTGTGACACTTACCCATATTCATCACCATTTGATCAAAAATCAGCTTGCTGAAGTTATACGGCTTGTTAAGGATCACAACTACAATCATACACATGTGGTAATCTACCAAATCATCCCAACCCCCTTTTCTGTGACTCAATGAACGTGTGATGCAGTAAGCTAGAAATCTGTATGGCAGCTCAAGCCGGTTGATCTTTTAAGGAGCAGAGTTCACATAACCATTGTAGCCCATTCCGTAGAAGCAACCTTTGACGAACTGTTATGTAAACCCTGTAGGAAAATCACTTTCATCCCTAAAATGTAATACCGTTCGTATAAGATCTCAAGTAATTGTGATCTCCACATCATTCTCTCCTATTCTTACTGCTGACGTAATCGCCCTTGAATCAGCTTGTAACTCGGCAACGGCCCAAAAACGGTCGACATGCAATGCATAAACATCATGTTATGTGTGAGGGCATAATACACCGGAAACCTCTCTAGAAAGTCTATATACTAAGAAAAAGGAGCAAACTCTGGGACTTCCTTATTGATTAAGCAGCAGGAGTTGTGCATTGGATGAAACTCATATGCGGTTTTCTGTGAAACAGAGAGACATGAAAAGTTAGACAAAAATTTTCAATATCACAAAATCCTCTAAATTTCCTACAAAAATTTACACTTCATAACATTTCTTAGATTTCGTGCGAAAATATAGAACTCAAGAATAACATTACATTTCCTGAATTTTCGTGCGAAAATACTAGATTTTCATACAAAAATCTGCATCGTCCCAAACAGTTATCATTTTTCAAGCTGTCTCAAAACACTTGCAATTTTTGACATTTTCTTGAAATTAAAACGGTAAACCTTAGTTAAACTTGCCGTTTTTAACATTGGATAGATCAATTTTAAGTTTCATCGGCTAGTTTATCTAGATCTACATTTTAGTCCGTTTATGTCCAAAATAGTCCAAATTCGCGGTTCGATCTCTGTGTAATACCTTAGCCATTACAAGAGGTGTGCAAATCAACCTCCCTAATGTGTCGAATAAGTCGAAAAGTGAGTGAAATGAGAGATAGAGCACAATTTACCTCAGAGAATCCGCACCAAAGTCTTAACAGTTTTCGTGCGGAATCCTGTTCAACTCTCACTTATATATAGGCCTCTAATTTTCGTGCGAAAATTGGCCTTGTGAAGTTCGTCCAAATTTTCATGCGAAAATATCAGAAATCCTTGACCAATTTTCAATCTTTTCAACTTTTTCGTTTATTTTCAGTTTTAGTTATCCACACAGTTGTCCAAGTCCAAGTAAATGACCTTTTTTTAACTGTTTTGGCTACCAAGTCCAAGTTAATGACCTTGGTTGACCACATTTTGAGCAAAACTGACATTGTTCTTTGATTTTAAGTTTCAAATTAATGAACTTTTCAAACATTTCAAACCAGACTTTGTTTTCAGATTAGCTCCCAGCCCGTAATTCAAACGATTTTCCTCTGTATTCTGTCGCTTTTGACTTTGAAGATCAGTTTTCCATCACCGGTAGTCAAATTTTAAAGAACAAATAGAAAATCTTTATGAATTTTTAGATATTTCTAAACTAGAAACACTTAAAGCAATATGTACAAACATATTTACATACATATTTTTGCGAGTTTGTGTTAGAGGATCATATCAGTTTATTGAGACACATTACTAGTACCGTTACTCTAGATAAAACTTTAAGTTCTTAAACAGATTTTCTTCAGATTGTCAGTATACTGATCCACTTAAACCTCTACATGTTTCTCAACTGCTTTAAGATATGCTAGGTAAGTTTTAGCAATATGGCCTAATATGTGTTTCCCACCTCAGAATATACTCCCGCATCTAGATTCCCTAGAGAAAGAGATGAAGGTGTTCCTCTTGGGAATCTTTTAAAATTTTTACTACAGAATGTCATATCTTTTTATGAGATTTTCTTCATTTTTTATGCAGCTTTTGGGGGTGAGAAATGCGAAAGTATTATACAAGTTCTAGGCCATTGCTGACGCAAAATCAGAAGAACTCATATAATACCCCAGATATCAACTAAATATAAAGACCTAGTATCTCAGAATCTGGCATTCTCTCAAACGAAATTCCGGGGTACCAAGCCCATATATCCAAGAGATGTTAAGCCACAGATTTACCAGTTTATCTATTTAGGTTTATATCCTGAAAGCAGTTTATTGAACATGCGAAGCCTACTGGCACATCCTTAGAAAGACCTGTTTAGACACTTTTAAACAATACATTTCTTTAGCGTATTGTAATGGTCCACTGATGTACTATCATCTCCTCTTATACACAAAACTCTTTTTGTATTTTTTAATGTTTTTGTATTTTCATGAATTTTTCAATGTTTTTGTATTTTTCACAACTTTTTCTCCCCCTGAAATCAAAAACATATTTTTGGATTTTTGTTTTTAAGAAAGCATGTAAACTATTTACAGAAAAACATTTTGACTTACCAGTGAGGATCACGTCCCAACATCATCGTCCTCAAACTCAACCTCATAAATATCCCCTGATGTCAGATTCTTTAAACCATTTAATTTTGATAGATTTTGAAATCTTGCTCTGTCAAAAGCTTTGGTGTAAAAATCTGCTTTTTGGTCATCAGTGTGGATTTTCTCAATTCGTACCAACTTTTTCTCGTGACAGTCACGGATAAAGTGGTATCGAATCTCAATATGTTTAGTGCGTAAGTGTTGACAAGGATTGACTGTGATATCAATAGCCGCCTTGTTATCTACAAATATGGGCGTATCAAGAAATTGCAGACCGTAGTCTCTCATCTGTTGTATCCACCGTATCTGGGAACAACAACTAGATGCTGAAACGTATTCAGCTTCACAAGTAGAAAGAGCGACCGCGGTCTGTTTCTTGCATTGCCACGTTACCAAACGTGTTCTGAAGAACTGGCAGCCGACCGTTGTAGATTTAGCGTTCTGCTTGCAGCAACCAAAATCAGAATCCGAGTAACCCGTAAGATTGAAATCGTCGTGATGTGGATACCACAAGCCGGTGCTTGGGCACCCTTTCAGGTAGCGCATGATCCTTTTGATGATTAACAGATGTGATTCCTTCAGATTTAACTGATATATGGTGCAAAGGCATGTGGGGTACATGATATCTGGTCTTGAAGTTGTGAGATACATCAAGGATCCGATCATGGAGCGATATAATGTTTCATCAACTTTTTCTCCATACTCGTCTGGATAAATGCCGTGGTTTATGGCTAACGGAGTAGATGCGGGTTTAGTTCCTGTCATGTCAAATTTCTCCAACACGTCATGAACATACTTCGTCTGGTGAATGAAAACACCGTCTGGCAGTTGTTCAACCTGAAGCCCCAAAAAGAATTTCATCTCTCCCATAGCGCTCATTTCAAATTTTTCTTTCATGACTTTCTCGAAGTCCTTACACAGCTGTTAATTTGTCGATCCAAAGATGATATCGTCCACATAGATTTGCACAACAATCAGTCCATCTACTTCCTTGGTAAGAGAGTGTTGTCTACTGTTCATCTAGTAAATCAGTTAGCTAGAAGGTGTTTGGAAAACGTCTCGTACCAGGCTTTCAGGGCCTGGTGTAAACTGTAAAGTGCTTTGTTCAGCAAGTAGACTTTATCTTTGTGAATCGGATCGACAAACCCTGGTGGTTGGCTGACATATACCTCCTCTTTTACCTTACCGTACAGGAAGCAGACTTCACATCCAATTGGTACACCTTAAAACCTTTCCATGAGGCGAAAGCCAGGAAAATGCGGATAGCTTCCAGACGTACGACTGGGGTATAGACCTCGTTGTAGTCTATCCCTTCCTGCTGACGAAATCCTTGAACTACGAGCCGAGCTTTGTTGCGTACAATCACTCCTCTATCATCTCTTTGCACTTGTAAACCCACCGAGTGCTTATCTTTTTCTAATTTGGTGGTAGGTCAACAAGTTCCCAGACTCCAAGTTTCTGGAACTCCAATACTTCTTCCTGCATTGCTTCCACCCAACTTTCATCTTTAAGAGCATCTCTGAAGTTTCCTGGTTCTACCTGAGAAACAAAACAACTATGAGAATATCTATTTTGAAGTGGAGCAACTTTAGAATAAAAACAAACTTAGATCCTTATTGATCTGATTTCACATTTTCACGCCAGCTTGTAGTTCTCCAATGATGTTATCTGTTGGATGGTAGGAGATTGATCTAGGCATCACTTCCCCTGGAACATTCACTGAGCTTTCTAAATTTGTGATGTTCTGATCTGCAACTTGTTCTGAAGAAGTTGCCTCATTTCTCGCACTGGTCTCAGCAGCTTGATTGTTAAGATAACTTGAAATCTCTTGTGATCCTTCATTGGAACTGGATCCCCCATCATCAAAGGTAGGGTCTTGTTCAGGTTCTGCATCTGCTGGTTGAGAGGAAGATGGTTCTGGTCTAGTCTGAACTGGTGTAACAACTGGTTCTGGTGTAGTCTGAACTGGTGTAACAACTGGTTCTGGCTGAGTGTTGCTTGGTCCTGTTTTCGAGGAAGGTGTTGCTGTTGGAGAAATAACCAACGGCCATGTTACTTTCTCTTGATTAGATATTTGATGTTGTTGGAATAGCAAGATGAGTTCTTCCTCAGATGGTTCTTCAGGCAGATCAAACGAATTCCACAACCTTCGTAATTGAACAGCCAAGGATCTCCAGGTTTTTGCATGGGCGTTGTGTATCTTTGGCATTCAACGTGTTGAGCAACGATAACCTGATTTATGCTTGGTAGATAAACTCTCTTTTGCAGACTTGCATACCCTACGAAGAATCCTTCCAAAGATCTGGCTCCAAATTTTCCATCCGGGTCCAATACGGTACATGGTGATCCAAAAGGTTCCAAAAACTCTAGATTAGGTTTTCGTTGGTTAAGAAGTTCAAATATGTCTTCTTGTGTTTCTTGACAGTCAATACGCGGTTAAGGGTGTAACATGCAGATGCAACAACTTCACTCCAAAAGCTAATAGGTAACTTTGAATCAGCAAGCATCATGCATGCAGTCTCGATAAGCGTTCTATTCGTTCGTTCAGCTACTCCATTTTGTTGAGGAGTATAGGGGGCACTAAACTCATGATGAAGACCCTTAGCATTGCAGAATTCGAGCATCTTATTGTTCTTAAACTCAGTATCGTTGTCACTTCTGATTCTCTTGATAGGCAGATGATAAAGGTTTTCAATTTTTTGAAACAAGATCATCAAATTTTCAAACGTTTCATTCTTGCTTTCTTGAAAGAAAACCCATGAGAATCTTGAGAAATCACCAGTTACGACCAGGCAGCATAGATCTCATGTAATACTTTTCACATTGACAGGCCTAAAAAGATTCATGTGTAGCCTTTCTAGTGGAAGCTTGATAGAATTGAGAAGCTTTATGGGGTGCGATTCCATATGCTGCTTCCCCTTTTTGCAGCTAAGACAGTTATCCGACAGATGGAAATTTTTGAGATTCACCCCTTCCACTAGATTGTTGTGCACCAAATAATTCATCTTCCTTAGGTGCATGTGACACATCTTCCTATGCCATAGAATTGATTCCTTTTCAGTGGCCTTTGATCCAAAACACTATCCTTCCTTTGAAGTAGTGGATGCGATGCTCATGTCTAAGACATATAAATCATTTTCTCGTGGAGCGCGCATGAGGATCCACTCCTCAGGAATTACGAAACCCGGTTTGAGAATGAGACATTCCTTGTCATTGAAGTGAGTTGTGAACTTTTTATCACAAATCTGGGAAGTGCTCAAAAAATTGTTCTCAAGCTCAGTGATGTAGTTTACTTTGTCGAAAGATATAACTCCATTTGTCAGAATTCCTTCTCCCACGATCCTGCCACCCTGTGTTTCGGCAAACCCAACATATCCTCCCCTGATGGATATTACGTTGTACAGCAAAGCCAACATCCCTGTCATGTGTCTAGAAGCTCCATGTCCATGATCCACTTTGAAATAATTGACCTTGGAAGCCACTGCACACATGAAAAACAAATTACTTAAAGAGAGAGACCCAAGCCCATTCTGTCTTGGGTGGGATGACAATGTCGACCTTTGGAACTTTGGCAACTTTGGCATCTTTCTTAATCTCAAACCATTGTCCAGTCTTTGATTCAGTCTTTTCTTTTGATTTGACTGGGACATTGGTTGATTTTGTGGTCACAGAAGATGTTTCGGTTTGAAGACCCAGGTTTGTGCCTTTGAAAATGCCTTTTTGATGTAAAGTTTGGATTATCTCTTTTCATTGTTCTTTGATGTTTCACCAATTTCAAACTTAGAAATGATTTCAGTTGTTGGTTCACATTAGAACTGGAATCTTCTTTCTTTTTTAGAATCTTTGTTGGCACAAACTCTGGACCCTTTTTCTTTTCATCAACTGTGAACCTTGTTTGTTCATGAACAACTTTTGGATGATTTTGAGAACATTGTCGCGCAATATGCCCAACTTTGTTACATCTGTAACAAGTTCTTTTGTCGTTTCCAACTGAGTGTTCCAAACTCTGTTCACGAAGCTCCTTTTCTTTCTTAAACTCTTCGTTGGTTTGTTTGTTAATGACTTCTTTTCTTAACAGTATTTGTTCCAAAAACAAACTCAACTTTCTTTGTGAAATCAGGTTTTCGAGATTTTTTATTTTGTTTCTTTTCAAACCCTAACCCATCCCTCTTGTTTTCAGGATAACCTCTTCCCCTGGGATGAATGTTTTTGTTAGAATTCTTTGGCTTTGAGTAGAAACCAGCAACATTCTTCTCAAGTTCAGATGTTTCAACTTCAATGAGTTTAAAAATTTATCGACACGGTCAAAGTTAACATTCTGGACATGAAATTCTTCATCAGTATATAGTTTATCCGATCCTTTCAGTTTGTAGATAACTACATTAGGATCATCATTTAAACCATTATCTGATGTTGTGATAAAATTTTCATGAAAACTTTTCTTACTTCCAGAAGGTGAACTTGACTCTGATTTCTCATTGTTTGAATCAGCACTCTCGTAAATTATGCTATCAGACTCATTTTCAAAAACATTTTCAAAAACTTTGTTTACCACTTCGGATTCACATTCCTTTCTGTTTTGGAATATGTTACGTCAAGATTTTCAGGCAGCTCGTTACTCTTTTCAGTGAGTAGATTTAAATTCAGCGCCTTATCCCCTTCGTCAGGATGTTTCTTAGCATAGCTTCCACATAGGAGGTGGAACATGATTGTAACATTTTCCAAGGTTTTTATCACTCTTCTTACCTTCTTTGCTGCTCTCTGATTTTGGAAGAATGTGATCGAGGACATACATGCTGGTAGAGTAACTGATTAACAATTTGTTAACCCTTTCTGTTTCAATTCTAGTTTTCTCCAGCTCACTTTTCAGCTCAACAATTGTGCTAATATGAAGATAAATGGCCACTTGTTTGTCCATCACAGTTGCTTTGAGCATTGAAAGTGTTTTGTCATTTTCTTTGACAGTTTTCTCATACTGTCGAATGGTCCTGCTGAGTTTATCATATGATTCTTTTACGGTGTTATAATCGTATGACAGCTTTCATTGTATGTTTTAAGTTCTTTAAAAGCTTTATCTTTCTCAGCATATTACACACATGCTTCTGCACATTTTAAGCATGGGCTGACCAATTCGACAGTTTGAGCTTTGATTGTTTCTTTATCTTTTTCAACCTTTTCTACCTGTTTTTCCACACTGACTACCTCGTTTGTATTGGCCATTAGCTCTTTGTTGGCAATATCGGTTAAGCTCTCCAGTGTTACAGGCTTGGTTACATCAATCACTTCCATACTCTCTGTCTTCGTCTCCTCATGACTTTCTTCTTTGTGACAAGAATCGAAGCTACCTGCAAAAGTTATAAGAATTGTGTCAAATAAACAAGGTTTAGGGGTGCCTCTGATACATTCTTCTTCTTCCGCTGAGGATCTAAAGTAGTCTGCCAGAACCTCTTCCATTTCTTCTTCTGTAACTTCTTCAGATGGTTCCGGTTCTTCTATGATTTCAGCGACAAGAGCAAGACTTCCTTTTTGGAAATGAAGTTGTTCCACTTGAACCCCTCATCTTCTTGTGTGACAACAAGAGCTTTGTCTTTTGAGTTCGAAGGTCCATCTTCGATCTGTACCATGCGTTTCTCTGGCTGAGGTCGATGATAAATCACCTTTTTTGTAATAATCATCTCCGAATGGATTATGATTCCCCTTTACTTCTCGGTTTGGACATTCACGATTGAAGTGCCCTTTCTTTCTGCATTTGAAGCAAGTGACTTTGGATTTATCAAATCCTAATTTACCGTCAAGGCCTCTCAAATCATCTCCTCCTGTAATTTCCATGAACCGCTGTGCTCTTCGAACCATTGATGCCATGCACCACATGATATCAATCAATTCCATCTCTTGTGGATCAATTTGATCGTAATCTTCTTTGGTCATTTCCGGATTACCGATTCTTCCAGCTACAAGTCTCTCATAGGATTCCAGAACACCATGTGTTGCTTAGCTGTCTGCTCATTGAAGTCTTGAGCGTTCTGGAGATTCACTGCGATGTTACATTGCATGATTCTCTGGTTAGAATTAGATTGATTTTGCTAATTGCTTTGCAGTTGATTGGAGCTCTCAGACGATTGTTGTCCTTGGTGATTGTTTTGATTGAAGGAAGCAAACGTATGAAATCCACTGGACTGGTTTGATGCTGGACTGGCATTTGAGTTGGCATTGAAAGCGGTTTGGATCTTGGGGTTCTGAACAGGAGTATTTGGATTTCCTTTGTATTATAGACTCACGTCCTGTTGCGAGTTTGATTTCTTGCTCTTAGCCATTTTCTGAATTTCTAGTTCATGCCCTTCCAATTTTTCGATGAATCTTGGCAAACTGAGGCTATCATACTCGGCTCCATTCTTCAGGGTGGTCAGATATGTTGCCCAATCTCCTTCAGGCAGTGAATCAGCCGGATTGTCAACTAATTCTTCATTGGTTTTGACAACTCCCATCCGCTTCATTTGTACTACCAGGTGGCAGTATCTTTCTATGAGCTGCTTCATGTTTTCTCCTGGAAGAACATTGAATACTTTAAATTATTTGTTTAATAATGCTTTCTTTCCCTTTCTGATATGTGTACTCCCTTGTGCTCTTAATCGTAAGGCGAGCCACAAAGATTGAGCATCGTTGTCATGCTGTAAAAGAACCAAGATGTCTTTCTTTATCTCTTGTTGTAGAAGATTCATCATCTTCTTTTCATTAACGTATTTTTCCTGCTCATCATCGGACAAACGAGCCAATATTTTCTCAATACCCAGTTCATTCAGTGGTGCTTGATACTTGTTTTCAAGTGCAAACCAAACGGTTAAGTTTGTTGCTTGAACCCAGTTTTTGAATCGCTCACTCCAACTCTCGTAGTCTTCAATGTTCATGAGTTTCGGAGGCTTTGTAGTGGTTCCCATTTCATTCTCGAGATTCATATTCTGAGCTGCTATGGAAGTTGTAACTGCTTGTGTGGCAAACGCATTATGAAATTCTTCGTCACCTGAAGAAACGGATTAGAACAGGTTAACTTGAAACTGACTGAAAAATTAGAACGAAAAAGAAAATTTTCGTACGAAATAATTCCCTAGATTTTCGTGCGAAACCTTAATTTTCGTGCGAAAATTTGATTTGGTGCGAAAATTGTGATCTCTGTTAGTTCAAATTTTTTCAGATGTTAAGTTCTTGATTTTCGTGCGAAATCTAGTATTTCATGCGAAAATTCTTGTCTGCTTCGAACACTTGTTCACAATTTCACGTTTTTGGCAATTTCAAGCATGATTTTGATGGATTTTAGGTTTGTATGTTTCAGTGAACTGATTAGAGTTGATTTTAACACGTTATACTAATAACCTAGTTTAAATTGTCCATGAAATCCTTCAGATCTAGTTAAAGTTCCAAGAAAGAGTAGAAGAAGAGTTTCCAATGGATGAATCTTGAACTTTGAAGGTTGAATCCAGCTGAAACTTGGTTGTTTGTTCACAAATCAGACCTCATGGCTCTGATACCACTTGCGAAAGCTAGGATCGGACCAAACTTGTGAGCTTCCGGTCAGACTTGCTTAGCTAACAGAGGCGGAATTCATTGTTAGCTGATTGAACAAACAATCTAACACGAGTGATGATTACTGTTTAAACCGTCTGTTTCGTATATTGGTAAACTTCGTAACGATTACAGACTCGAGCAGGGCTTCGCCTCTGATCACCAAAAAACAACATACATGACAAACATCCTAAGTCACCTATTTATAGGCAAGACTAGACAGCAACTAGGAACTTAGGACAAGGAATTTTCGTACAAAATTTTCGTACGAAAATTCTTACAATATTTTGTGCGAAAATTCTGCTAAATAAACAAAACTTCCAGTTCATAACATTTGACGCTGCAAAACCCTATCTATACATCAGACTCATCCTAGACGTAGGTAATAGACATATGTGAACCAACAAAGGCACTAAAGTCCGCGTCCGTCCTAGGTGAAGTATGCAGCAACAATCGTCATGAAATTAATCCTGAAACATATGTGAAAATGAGGTCAGCATAAAAGAATGCCGGCGAGAACATAGGTTTTGTGAGTATCAAATTCATGGCTTTATAACTATATTGCAATACCTCATCCAACTTCGAGAGTCGACGAGTATAAATCGGGAAATCAAAAAGTATTTGATATTGCAATATAATATATCAACTTTACAAGTTAATATAAGTAAATCAAAACCTTGTAGCCATGAATCTTGACTGAAAACATTTGTTTCGTAAATTTGAGTTGTAAATTATCTTATAAGTAAACTTTGTATAGTTTATATCTTTAAATAAAAATTGTTGTGTAACCTTGTTCAAAAATAACCATTCGTCCATTGTTCGTGTCAATAACCAATTGTTCATTGTCCTTGTCATAAACCATTGTTCATTGTACTTGTCATAAAACATTGTCCATTGTCCTTGTTTCTAATTGTGAAAACTTTTGGCCGTTCTTTAATGAATACTGTTTTGGTCAAAAATTACCGAAGCAATTTAGTGATCAAATTAGTTTTGTGAGGTAGGGGGGTAGCAGTGCTAATGAAGCTTGTATCGGTTTGCTAGTTTGTAAAAACACTTTTCAGGATACAGCTCAGGATATTGAGCTATATCAACAATCAAACAATGAGCAAAAATATAAAGGTTGACACGAGATGTACGAGGAAATCCCTTGATCAATCTAGATCTCCGGCATAAAACCTCGGGAGCTGACAATCGCCGCTGCCTTGTTCTTCTTATTGCTTAGAAATCAGGATACAATGCAGGATAATTCCCATATTGTTGCTAAGTGTTACAAAAATTTCTAGTGTTGAGTGTTTGTGCGTAATTGTGAAAGTAAATGACATAATTCGAGAGTAGTGAGTGAATGTGTTGTGACCTATCGATATGTTTATCCGATATTTATAGTTACAAAGAAAAACAAACTCTCCTAAAATGGTGGGTTCCCTTGGAATATTCGCTAGTGAACGTTGTTGACCATGTATTGCGGCTTCAACGTCTTTCTTTCAACCATTTAGACCGAGTCTTCAGGTGAACAAGTCTCCATGAACGTTGTGATCCTGCTGCTACGTCCTGCATGCAAATAATTAATAATAACCAGGATACTGCCTTAGGATGTTACCGATATCCTGGTCTGGTATCCTAATCGTTAACAGCTATGATTAAGTCAAGATATAATTCAGGATATGGGCTCAAAATTTCACCCATAACAATTGTCCCCAAAAATATAACTGTTGGGTTCCTGATCCTAACAGATATTTTTACATTTACCAAGGCAATTTAAGAGATAAGACCCCTGACATGATATGATGTAACTGTCCAAGCTATTTCCACTCATTGTCTCCCTATATCTTCTCATCCTTATCCCCATTTAACCTTGATCAAGAAAGTAAAAAGGTAAAAGTTCTCTCCCATCTTCTTCTTTCCTTTTCCTGTTTTCCGGTGAGACATGACAAGACAAACTCGATCTAGCTCCGGCGACTCAGCCCCTGTCTTCGTACCACAAAACCTTGTCCAATACCCGGAGAAGGAAGTGTGTTCGTTCGACAATGCACATTTATCGACGCTTCAATCTTCCGGCATCTTCCCGGAAACTACGGTGTTCAGGCCGTACGATCGGGAACTCCAATCGGACATGGTGTCCAACGAATGGCTCTGTTTTACTGCCTTTCCTTTTACCTTAGGTCTTAGGTTTCCATTTCCCGATTTCATCACCAACTTCTTTACAACCACCGGCCTTAGTTTTTGTCAAGCCATGCCCATGCTTTGGCATGTGTTGATCGTTCTTGATCGAATCAAGAATACCCACATTCCTGAGCTATGTGTCAATGATCTTCCATTAGCATACCGATTGAGATCCCATCGGTCATGTAGATTTTTGTTCTACTCCACCTCCACTCTGATCCTCCGAGCCACTAGGAACGAAGAGGAATGGAAATCCAAGTTCTTCTTTGTAAAAACGAGTTCAATACCTGGTGGAGCGGATTATCCGGTGAAGTGGCTCCCTAAGGGTAGGAGTTAGGGTCTTAGGATATCCTCAGATATATCTTGTTCTACATCCTACTTTATATCCTGCTCTGATATCTTCATTTTTTGTTGTTCAGCGGATTTCAGGAAGCTAGCACCTCCCCTTGTTGATTCAGAGACCAGGATTAAAGCCATCTACCAACTGCCAGAGACTGAAAGAAGCTTCATTCCAAACCCAACAGGATCCAGCCAACATTCAAGTTCCAACATGTCTGGTAAGTCCTCACTTTTTGTTTAAAGTTCCTGTATCAGTTTAGTTAGAAGAAACATTGAATAATTAAGTTTGAAATTACTTCCTGTTTGCAGCACCAACCAAGATTCCAAAAGTCTTCGATCTACATGAGTTGGATAGCTACTCTGGAGCTGCACCAGTGAAGACAGAGCCTAAATCCAAGCCTCCAGCCACCTCGAAGACCTCTTCCAGCTCCAAGCCTATTGCTGTTCCCAAGTCTTCTTCAGCTTCCAAGCCTCGGGCCTCTAGTTCCCGAATGAGAAAAGATACCGATTCCCCCGCCACTTCTGCCGAGATCTCTCCTTTCGAGAGTCTTGGGTTTGCTGAATCAAGCAGCATTATGACTTCTTTTCTCAACCAGGTAGATACCTTTACCTTATATCCTGCGAGTATATGCTAGACTGATATCCTGATTAGCTATAATGATACTCATACCTTGCACTGTAGGGCCTGAACCGTCTATTGGTCGCATATGAAGAAGCTTGTGGAACTGCGGTCTTCCATGAGGTTAGAGCAAAGAAGGCAGAGGCACTCATCGAACAGCTGCAAACAGCTGCCGCTACCAGGACCCGACACTACGAGGATAAACAAAAGGAGGCCGCCGGAATGCCAAAGTTGCT